>PVLD010006635.1:0-17444 GCA_004027595.1 Dinomys branickii | reverse complement strand
CTTCTACATTAATAACAGTCTATCATACATTTTTTTAAAGTGCTGACACAGTAGACATCATAAGAAGTACTCTAGTGGAAGATTTTTTAAAGATATACATATTTAACTTTAAAAATGAAAACATGCAAGATACATTTAATTCTGGTAATTATTGTCCATAATAACATAAAATATTAAAATTACTTTTGTTTAAATGATGCTTCTCTTACTTTGAAGAAAAAGCAGCATCACCAGTGCACATTGTTTCCAATAGTTTACAACTACATTTTCTTCTATGTGCATCAAATATACAGATATAGATTTTTAAAACACATTTATATCCCAAAAATAATTTCACATACATGTTTTCTGCACAGATATAGGCCATCTTTATAGCTGCATCACACTTTCTTATAGCATGAAGGGATGACGTACATATTAAAAAGAATGCTATGGAGCTGTGCGCGGTGGTGCAGTGCTGTAATACAGAACTTAAGAGACTGAGGCAGGAGGGTTGTTGTGAGTTTGAGGCCAGCCTGGTTTACATAGTGAATTCAAAGCCATCGTGACCTCCATAATGAGAACTTGTCTCAAAATACCTATTTTTACAGAGAGAGAAAGAGAAAGAGAGAGAGAGAGAGAGACAGAGAGAGAGAGAGAGAGAGAGAGAGAGAGAGAGAGAGAGAGAGAGAAAGAAAGAAAGAGAAAAAGAAAGAAAGAAAGAAAGAAAGAGAAAAAGAAAGAAAGAAAGAAAGAAAGAAAGAAAGAAAGAAAGAAAGAAAGAAAGAAAGAAAGAAAGAAAGAAAGAAAGAAAGGGAAGAGGAAGGGACTACAAATTTATTCTTTAATTCTGTAATTTACATGAAGAACAGATATGTTTCAGTACTACATTTCTTAAGTTCATGAAGCCTTATTTCTTTTTAATGATGATAATTCTCAAATGTTCATCCACACTAGTTTTAAGTACACTAGAAGGCAGCAGAAAGTGTTATAGGTTTTAAGACCCTCATCTCTCTCTCTAGCTGAGCACACAATGAAAGATTTATGTCCTTGCCTACCTTTGCTCTTAAACTGTTTCCACCACAGAATGCCTGATCCTCACATAAGCACTTAGTCACACTTTCTTTCCTTAATCACTCTATCAATGAGGCTGAAATACAAAATACTCACCTGACATCTGCTCCCTTAAAGAGGTCGGGGTCACTGTGGTGCTCATGACAGCAACTAGTGCAGGCGAGGGAGGCAGCTAGACCCTAAGATCAAGGTTTATACATCGGTGGCCTCCCCTCCTCTGTGAATTGCAATTATCGTTTCACCTGTATTGAAAACTACCACGGAGGCTTGGGGAACCAAGGACATCAGAGGAACTTTTCACAGTTGCTCATTAAAAAGAGAGTTACAACTTACTTGTAAATATCTCCAAAGAGACCTTTAAAGTTATGGGAGGAAAAAATAAAAATTTATGGGAGATGCTTTTACATTTTCAGGAACCCAGAAGGATGGAAGGAGCAAAAGATATGGACGTCTTGCATATGAGGAACTGGCAGGGAGAGACATGTATAACTAACTGCATTCCCTGCTTCTCTGCAGCACTCTCCTTTTCAAAATTTTATGTTTATTGTACCTGTCCACACTGTGTAATATGCTCATCCATCCCGGGGAGTTGGCACATGTACATAGTACATGTAAATACTCTTTTCCTCTTTATTCTCTTCCCTCCATGCATCTTCTTCTGCAAAAGATCTATCTCTGTTTCTTATTCTTTATCTTTTATCTTACTCTTTAATTTCTTTATATCTTTTGCTGCTCATATGAGAGAAACCATGTGATATTGGAGCTTTATGTATGGTTTACTTCACTCAATCTTATGGCCTCATAGTGTATCCAATTGCCTATAAATGACTCAAGTTTATCCCTCTTTATGGCACACTAGTACCTCATTATGTATGCATACCAGTTGTTCTTTTTTTTTAAAGTAAAAGTATAAAAACATATTAACAAATAGACACAAAGTAGCATAAGAAATAGTACAATCAAAACTGATTTACAGACAATGTGACATGGACTCAACAATGATTGTTGCTTTACCTATTGATATCTTTGAAGTGTATATTCATGAACACAAATACAGACATGCGAAATTGGTCAAACAATTAATCATCTCAACAACAGGAAAAAAAAAAAAAGAAACCGGAAAGCATTAACAAAGAGACACAAAGTAACACAATAGCAGTATGATCAGAATTGAATTATAGGCAAAGCATCAGAAAACCAACAGTAGTTGCTGCTTTGCAAATTGATATCTTCAAAGTGTGTGCTCATAATAACACATACAGACATACAAGATTGATCAAATAACCTGTCATCAACTATTCCTTAGCATTAAGTGATATAATACAATAGTAGAACCATGTTAGCCCTCCTGCACATATGTATCTACATATATACATACATACATTTTTGCCTCTTTCTTTTCTCCTTTCCCTCGTCCCATCTGTTCCTTGCTTTTGAACAGATGTCCTTCATGTCTCTTAGTTTATATGCCCACCCTCAGGTTCTTACAACAGTAATACAATACGTTGCCTGCTCATGTACCGCTGATTTATTTCACTTATGAGTATGGACTCCTGTTTTGACCACTTGCCTACAAAGTCCCCAAAAGTGTCTTTCTTTATAGCTGAATAATATTCCATTATATAAAAATGCCACAGTTTTTTAATCCAGTCTTCTGACCAGTTGTTCTGAAACTTTCATCAGTTTCATAAGCACCAAGTTTGTTTGTATGGCTTAATTCTTGTGAATTTTGTGTATAGAGATATGTCAATGATATACTAATTTAATTGCTTGGACTGTACTGGATTTCTGTAGTACATGGGGTTTACATTTTTAGGGCATGCATGGATCATTAAAAAATGAGTTTCTAATGATTAGAAAAATGCATACAAATGCTGATTTTATGATTTAAACCTTAAATATGTCTCCCACAGTTCCATGATTTAATTGAATAAAATACTGAATTAACAAATCCTTAAGGTGCAGAGCATTTTGGCTGCATCTTAGGGATCTTAGACCATTAAGAAGAACAAACCTAAGAAGACTCGAGATAGCTACATGCATCAGCATGTTATGATGCGGGATGCTTGTGTGTCTCTCAGATATGGATCACAGGGCAGCAGTCAATCTGCAGCAAGGAGAACTGAAGAAAGCTCTTGCAATGGCTACTTGCAAATCTCCCACCAAAAAACTGCTGTGGAGGGTAATTGTGGGTTCCACAAAATTGTAAAGGTTTTGACAAAGAATTATCAGTCAGGTTCTAGGAAAAAATCCACTAATGAGTGGGGCTGTGAACTCTGAACAGTGACTTGGGGTGGGTACAATGTATATACCAAGGAATGGTACATCTGGTACAATGGTAGCTTTACATTCAGGCTGCTTAGGGAAATTCTACAGTGATTTTTATAATGTCTTCATTACTTAATATTTCTACGAGCATTGTGGAGCATTTCTGTTTCCATGTATCTTCACCAGCATTTGTGGTGTTTGATATTCTTATGCTCTACCAACTGAGGAAGCCAGGGACTTGGTGTTGTATATTCTGAGTGTAGAGGGATGAAATCATAACGTAATTTGATTTGCATTCACATGGTGGCTAAAGTGTCTTAAAAATTAAAATGTACTTATTGGACATTGGTACTTTTTTAAAGAAATGTCTGTTCAATTTCTCTATTTTTCTATTGGATTATCTGATATATTGATGTCAAGGGGCTTTTTTAGATTTTGCGTATCCTAGATGTTAATGCCAAGTAATAGCTGCCAAGATTATTTTCCATCCTAGAAACAATCTCCTCATTCATATTTGTTTATTTTGTAGAAGGTTTTATATTTAATCTAGTTCCATTTGTTGGTTCTTACTATTTCTTTCTGAGCTTTAGGATCCTATTCAATGTCTGGGCTTTGAATTTTAGAAACACCTAATTTTTTGTTCCTGTAGTTCCCTTTGGGAAAAGATGGGGAAAGACTGACGGTAGAAATCACTGACAATACACATGAGTCCTTCCTGCTGAAGGTGAGGCACACTATGTGACTGTCCTCACTTTTCTCTTGTTTCTGAGACAAAACACCCAATGCCCAAAGTTAAGGATGGAAAGGTTTATTTTGCTTACAGTTTGTGAAGGTTTCAGTCTATAATCAGCTGGCTTCAAAGCAGAGTGGCAGGGTACAGGGCAACACTTCAAGATGGTAGAAGACAGCAAAAGCAACAAGAGTGAAAAGGGAAGGAGAAAGAAGCCTCTTCTCCCACCTTGTATTATATGCTGGATATCCACCCATGCCCATACTGTCTCCCAGGCCTCCTCTTGCACAGACTCATGATGCAGAACTGCTGAGTCACTGAGTCAAGCCTCTGGACTCCTCAAGTTGACACAGTGTATGAATCATAACAGGGACCTATCAAAAGGTTCACTGCATTTCCAAAGAACTTCTTGAGTTCTCCCAACCTTTATAAGCACAGGACTGAGGAAAAATATGGGAATGAATGTTAAGGGTATGGTTTAATGTTGGCAGAAACATATGCCTAGATTAGGCTAAGTTTACAAATATGGGCCCATTAAATAGACTTTCTGAATTTAATGTTGCAGCTTGTGGACATTTTAAAAAAAATTTTATTTTTAAGAAAAATGTACGAAAAAAGAATGATAGCAAAATGTAAACAAAACAAAGCAAGGACATTAAAAATTATACAGTATTTTAAATCAAATGATAGGGATTAGCAGTGGTTGTTATATTATGTATTGTTATCTTCAAAAAGTTGCTCAGATTACCAGATGTAACAATACAAGATTGATCACATTATTAAATGGAATAAGAAAATAATAACTTGAAAGAACATTAGAGACAATACATAGTTTCACTAGACAGGACTGAAGGAATTCACCAATGGCGGTTTTACTGCAAATTGTTGTCGCATAAATTGCTCAGAATACCAGACATAAGCATGCAAAATTGGTGTAAATATTTAAAAAAGCTTTTAGTCATTCACTTTTCTCCTCAAGAAACCACCAGACA
The DNA here is from genome assembly GCA_004027595.1 of Dinomys branickii. NCBI lineage: Eukaryota > Metazoa > Chordata > Mammalia > Rodentia > Dinomyidae > Dinomys > Dinomys branickii. Next base: position 12,401 of record PVLD010006635.1, on the reverse strand, counting down.
CCAGTAGTACAGTTATGCCACTGATCCATATATAAATATACTTCCTTTTTTCTTTTTTGTTCTTTCCCTCATCCCAATCATTCATTCCTTTCAGCAATTTCCTTCCCTTTCCTATCATCTATTGCACATTTTGAGTTTTGCATACTCTTTCAGGTTCCTGCACCAGGGAGACAATATGATATTTACACACGTGGGTCCGGTTAATTTCATTAAGTGTCACTCTAGGTGCACCCATTTATCTACAAAAGCCTTAAGTATGTGGGTCCAATTAATTTCATTAATGAGTGTCACTCTAGGTGCATCCACTTATCTACAAAAGCCTAGAGTTTACTTTCTCGTAGCTGAGCAATACTCCATTTTATATAAATAGCACATCTTTTTATGCCTGCCTCAGTGTATGGGCATTTGGTTTGTTTCAAGATTTAGCTATAAGAAATTGTGCTGCTATAAACATGGATGAACATATATTGCTGCAGTATGATGTTTTTAATTCTTCTGGGAAAATACCCAGAAGAGAAATAGCTGGGTTAAGTTGGACTTCCAATCCTGGTTTTGTGAGGAATCTCAAACCTGATTTCCACAGTGATGTCACCAGTCTACCTTCTCAGCAGACGTGGAAATTGTGTTCCTTTTTCACCACAACCTCTCCAGAATTTGTCATTGGTTGATTTCTTACTGATAGCCATTCTTTGTGGGGTGAGATGAAATCGGTGTTGTTTTAATTTACATTTCTCAAATGACAAATGATGTTGAGATTATATTTCATATATCTATTAGCAATTAGTATTTCTTCATCTGAAAAGTGCATATTTCATCTCAGATGTCCATTTTTTTATTGGGACTTTGAATTTTGGGGGCCTGATTATTTAAATGCTTTATATGTTCTAGTTAGGAGTCCTTTTTCTGAGGGGCATTTGGATAAAATTTTTTCCCAATTTGGAGGTTTGCTTTTCACTCTGTTAATGATTTCTTTTGATATGTATAAACTTTTCAATGAGATCCCAGTTGCTGATTCTTTGAAGTATTTCCATGCAGTTTGGTTTTCTTTCATGAACTCTCTGCTTATTCCCGTCTTTGAGAGTTTTAACTACTTTCTCTTCCAGTAGATTTATGGTTTCTGTTTGGATATTTAGATCTTTAATCCATTTTGACTTTTGTTTGGTGCATGTTCATAGACTTGGGTCTGTTTGCAGTCTTCAGCAAGTGGCAAGCCAATGTTCCCAGCAGCGTTTATTGAAGAGGCTGTCTTTCTCCAGGTGAGCTTGTTTGGGGCCTTTATTGAAGATTAGGTGGCCGTGTTTTCCACTCTGCTCCATTTATCCTCGGGTCTCTTTTGTAACCAGCACCACGTTGGTTTTATTGCAGTAGCATTATAGTATAATTTCAGGTCAGGGATTGTGATTCCACCTGACTTGTCTTTGTTGCCCAGCGTTGCTGTTGCTATTCTGGGTCTCTTCTGCTTCCAGATGAACTGCAGGAATGTTTTCTCTAGATCTCTAAGGTATGCTAGTGGTATTTTCATGGGAATTGCGCTGAATTGGTCCAACAGGTTTGGTGGTATGGCCATTTTCACAATGTTGTTTATTCCTACCCCAGAGCAAGGAATCTTTTCCATTTACTGAATTCTTCTTCAATCTCTTTTTTCTGAGTACTGTAGTTTTCATTGAATTGGTGTCTTACTTCTTTTGTTAAATTGATTCCTAAATATTTCAGTTTCTTGAATACTATTGTGAAAGGTATGCTTTCCTTAGCTTCTCTCTCAGTTTGTTGTTTGTGTATAGGAATGCTACTGCTATTTGAGTGTCAACTTTGTATCCAGCTACACTACTGAATTTTTTATTAATTCAACGAATATTCCTGTGGAGTATTGCATATCCCTCGTGTTAAGTATCATGTCATCTGCAAATAGTGATAATTTCACATTTTTCCTTTCCTATCTACACTCCACTTATTTCTCTCTCTTGTCTAGTTGCTCTGGCTAATACTTCCATAACCATGTTGAACAGGAGTGGTGACACTGGACATCCTTGTCTTGTTCCTGACTTTACAGTGAAAGCTTTTAATATTTGACCATTTATTATGATGTTGACTATTGGTTTGTCATAGATGGCTTTGATCATATTGAGGTAAAGTCCATCTATTCCTATTTTGTGTAGAGTTTTATCATGAATGCATTTTGGACTTTGTTGAAAGCTTCTTCTGCATCTATTGAGGTGATTGTGTACTTTTTGTCCTTGGCTCTATTGATATGGTATATACCATTAATTGATTTGTGGATATTGAACAACCCCTGCATTCCTAGAATGAATCCAACTTGGTCTAGTTGTATGTTTTTCTTGATGATTTGCTGCATTCTATTTGTGGGTATTTTATTGTCTTTGCATCCATGTTCATTGGGGAGATTGACCTTTATTTCTCTTTCCTGGTCGGGTCTTTTTCTGGTGTTGGTATCAGTATAATACTTTTCTTGAGAAATGAGTTAGGGAGAATTGCTTCCTTTTCAATTTCATTAAAGAGTTTGAGGAGTGTTCACATTAAATCTCTGAAATTTTGTAGAATTCTGCTGTGAGTCCATTGGGCATTGGCTTTTTCTGTCAGTAAGTTTTAAATCACATTTTCAGGCTCATTAATTTTTTTTTTTTTTTTTTTTTTTTTTCCGGGACCGGGGATCGAACTCAGGGCCCTAGTGCTCGGCGGCAAGCACTTAGCCCACTGAGCTGTACCTCCAGCCCTGGGCTCATTAATTGACATGGAATTTTTCAGGATGTTTACATCTTCTCGAATCAACCTTGGTATTTCCTACATATCTAGGAATCTGTCATTTTGTGTGTTTTCTGTACTGTGATTGTAATGATTTTCAAAGTAGGTATAAATGATCTGAATTTCTGCAGAATCTGCAGTAATTTGATCCTTTTCATTTCTTATTGCATGAATTTGAGTCCTTTCCTTTCTTGTTTTGATAATGTTGCCTTGGAGGTTATCCGTTTATATTTATTCTTTCAAAAATACAAGCTCATTAATTCACTTATTTTCTGCAATGTTTTCTTCAACTCAATTACATTAATTTCTGCCCTGATCTTTATAATCACCTCCCTTCTTTGGGCTTTGGTCCTGACTTGTTCTTCTTTTTCTAAAAGTTGGAGGTGCAGCGTTAGGCTATTTATTTGTTCTCTTTCTGTTTTCCTTACATATGTGTTCACTGGTATAAATTTCCCTCTGGGGAATTCTTTCATTGCATCTCACCAATTCTGGTAAGTTATATTTACATTATCATTTATTTCTAAGTATTTTAAAATTTCTTCTTTAATTTCTTCTGGGATGCATTGGTTGTTTAGGAGGTTATTAATTAATTTCCAAGTGTTTAAGGAGTTTTTGGAGTTCCTTTTGTTATTAATTTTCAATTTCATTGCACTGTGGTCAGATAATATGCATGGGATAATTTCAATTCTTTTGCATTTAGGTAGGGATGCTGTATGGGTTAGAATGTGGTCTATTTTAGAGAAAGTCCCATGCGCAGCTGAGAAAAATGTGTATTCTGATGTTGTGGGGTGGAACACTCTGTATACATCTACCAAGTCCATTTGTTCACAGGTTTGGTTCAGGTCTGTTTTTTCTTTGCTGATTTTTTGTCTCATTGACCTATCTCTTCGTGACAAAGGTATGTTAAGTCCCCTGTTACTACACTGTTATTATTTACTTCACTTTTCATGTCTGTTAAGGTTTGTCTTATATAGTTTGGTGCTCTGAAATTTGGTGCAAACATGTGTATGACTGTTATGTCTTCCTGTTGCAGTTTTCCCCTCACAAGTAGGAAGTAACCTTATTTATCTACTTTCATGGTTTTCTGTTTGAAGTTTATGTTGTCAGCAAACGTAATACCTACCCCTGCTTTTTCTGGGATCCTGTTGCATGGAGAATTGTTTTCCATTATTTGACTTTCATTCTATGGATTTCCTTTCGAGTAAAATATGATTCCTTTATACAGTGTATGGTGGGATTTTATTTCTTAATACACTCTGCCTGTCTGTTTCATTTGACTGGTGAGTTGAGGCCATTTACATTAATGATTATAACTGATATGTGTTGGTTTATCATTGTCATGTAATTTTTTCGCTGTTGGTTTGATACTTTTTTACCTGCTTAATTGCTAGCTCTGCTTGAAGGCTCCTTTCTGTTCTTGAAATTGTGGTCATTTTTTATCTGTCTAGAGCATATTTTAGTTTGCTTTGTAAAGTTCATTTGGTACTCATGAAGTTTTTCTGTTTTTTTTTTTTTGTCATAGAAATATTTTATTTCACCATTAAGTTTGAAGAATAGCTTTACAAGACACATGGATCTTGGGTAGAAGTTGTCTGGTCTCAGGACTTGCAATACTCTGCTCCAATCTCCTCTCACTTGGATGGTTTGTGTTGTGAAACCTGCTATGATTCTGATGGGCTTCCCTTTGTAGGTGATCTGTTTCTTTTCTCTAGCAGCTTTTAATATTCTTTTCTTTTGCTGGATATTTAGGGTCTTATTATATGTCTGAGTGTGGTTACATTTTGGTTATGACTGTTTCAAGTGGTATATGCCTCATTTACCTTAACATCAGGTTTCTTCTCCATACTTGGGAAATTTTCTATTATTTTGCAAATATACTTTTTATGCCATTTGTCTTACCTCCTGCTGTTTGATTGACTCCTGTTAGGCTTACATTATTTCTCTTTACCTCGTCTTGCAGCCGTTGAATTTAGTTTTCCTAATTCCATGTCGATTTTAAGAGATTCCTTTCTTTCATGATCATTAGCTGCTATGCTGTACTCAAGATCTGAAATTCTATCTTTGGCTTCATTCAAGCAGTTTTCCCAGCCTTCAATGGAAGTTTTTATTTCCTGGATATCTCTTGGAATCTGATTCATGCATTCTATTTCCTTACTATATTGTGCAATTAATATTTCCATCAGTTTCCTATGTTCATCTATTTTTTATATATGACTTCTTTAGATGTGCTAAGTACTTCTTTCATTGTTGTCTTTTCATTTTTTAGCAGAGAGATTTTTTTCTGATCTGATGTCGTCTATGGCCTGATGGAGTATTTCTTTACTTCTATTGCAATCACTTCAGCAATTTTAGATGTGAGTTTCCCATTTCTCTTATTTCAGTGTCTCCTGGATTTGTTCTGAGTAGGTTGTAGCTCTGAGATTGTATTGTAGTCCTTTGCCTTGTCATATTTGATGTTGATGGTAGAGCGCTCAGTCTCTTTCCTCCCTGCCAGCTAAGCAAAGGTCACTAGCATCCCTCGTTTTTCTGGTGGTCAGACTTGCCCCTCAGTGTCTGCTGAGCGATGCTGCTTAGTCTGGATTCTTCCAGCAGTTGGTGATATTTACCAGTTCTCCCAGGTCTGAAACACCAATCACGATCTCATCAGATCAAGACAACCTGATCCAGTGTCCTTGACAGCTTAGGGAACAAGTATGAATGAGAAGCAATCTGCAATGCTGGGGTGATCACAGACCACTTGTTCCTGTGACTCGAGAGATTTGAGGATGAAGGTCGAGCCCAGACACTAACAGCATGGTCTGCAGTTTGTGGACCAACTGATTTGGTGTCTTCAAGCTGCTTGTGGCATGTGCAGGAGGTAGATGTGGTCTGCACTTGCAGTGATGATAGACCACCTGTTTCTGCACATCCAGCGCTGCCTTGAATCACATTTTAAGCAGTTCATGGACTGATAGCTCTGGAGCCTCTAGGGATACCCACATAGTGATTTCTACTGTGGCACAATTCACAATGGCAACAGGTTAATGAATATATAGCCTAGTGGGATGTTAGGAGTGCAGACAAGTTGAAGGAAGTAGGTCACTGGATGGCATGATTTTGAATGGTATAACTAGTTTCTGGTTCCTTCCACCCTGGCTCTCTCAACTTCAATTTCCTGGCTTCCATGAAGTGAGTAGCATTATGCCTGCTGGCCCTTCTGTGATGTCTTTTGTCCATAAACTTTCACCATGATACTTCTTTGCTGAAGCAAACTGACAATGGTCTACAACTGCTGACATCATGCATCAAAGTTACACTGACTCACTTACTACTATAAGAGCCCTTGGTTAGACACCTTGTCCCAGAATTGGAAAGTAACACTTTAGAGCTTACCCTCTTTGTAACAGAGGGGGATTGTCTTGCTATCACAATGTTCATGTTTGGATGAGGTTTATCTCCCAGATGTGTTTTATTAGAAAAAGTTTGTGATGAGCACCTGCTGTGAGATGATAGGTCTTGGGGGTGATCTGACATTGGAAATATTAAAAGGAGCTTTGGGGACCGTGATTAATTCACATGAGAGACTTATAAGGAGATGGATAGACTGGCCTCTTTATCCCCTCCGATTCCTTTTCCACTTGTAATCTCTTCCTCCTGTACACAGTCAAGCTATAATAATACTGGCCATTGTGTTGTGCAGCAGGGACCTCTCCCAAGAACTCAGCTGATCTTGTTGCATTCCCTTGAGCAATCAAAACTGTGATACACATAAAGCACTTTCCTCTGTAAATTATTCAGCGTCAGGTATTTTATCACAGAAATCAGAAACAGCAAAATGTTCAATGTTTTCTTCTCCACATACGTCTGATGTAGAAACTGTTCCTAGGATGGATGGAAGGTTGAATTTGATATTATCTCCTTGATGGTGTCCAGTTTTCAGCATCCTCAGATTATCTCCTCTTTAAGCAAGGAAAAATTCTTACTCTGGATCTTTGAAGCCTTCAGCTTGCGGAGACGGTAATACCAAGACATCTATAATTGTTTCTGTGCTCCACAGGGTACAAACCTGATGGAGACTGTCTGTGAGTCTAATGAAGGATTGCGAGATCAGAGGCAATGGTTTATGTGTCACTGCGATGAAACAATTAAGAGACTAGCTACATCATCATTGTACTGGCCAAAATGATTTAAAGAAATCAATGTTTCAGAAGATTAACAGCCGATATTCATAGTGGAGAGGGGCATGACATAGAAGTGGAGCCCTTAATGGCTGGTACCCTCACGTACTTTTCAAGGTGTTCTTTGTCACTCACAGGACTTCTATTAAAGCAGTTTGAGGGCCCGCACAATTCTCAGACATATTATTTCCCATAGATCTCCAAACTTCTTATTCCTTGTGTTTGCTGTTCTGTGGTCAGAGCCTGCTATCCCTACATAGTGAGCAAATCCACCCTGGGTATTGACAATATTCATTTTATCCAAGGTTGTTTGTTGGCAAAAAAAATAACAAAGAAAATACAACTGACAGAAAAGTCAGTATATGTATCTGCCAAAAAGACACAGAAAATCCATAGAAAGTTTTATTTAAACCTGTGTCTGTTACCCAATTCTTCATTGTCCTCACTTTTGGCATGTTTTCTTGAGCAATCAACTTAGTAATTATTTTCTTCAGTCAATGCAACAGTTAGAAATAAATCCATTCACTTTACCACAAGAAACTCTTTATTTGGATGGATATGAATAGGACAGTGTGCACCAGAATTGGGAGAACATGCTTTATTCAAACTCATTAATTCCATGGAAGTCCTGCATTCAACCAGCAGAAATGCCCACCAATCCTCTTCAGAAAGATGTGTGGTCTCTTGCACTTCTGTATTGCCCGTCTTAGTGAATTGAGGAGTAAACAACACAAAGAATCTACAAAATACACAATTATGTGTTTCTGACAAGAGGAGGAATTTTTGTGCTTCTCATCCAGACAAACCGGAACATGGATACAGAGGAATCCTGGCTCATGACCAGAAAGGGGCTGACAGCTGGAAAACACAGAGAGAAGAAGCGAGAAATATTCACCAACCACCAGCTGAGATTATAAAAGAGGGCAGTGAAACTGTGAAAGATGGAGGAGATGATGTAAAATGCTACAAAGGTGCTCACCAGGAGAAGGACGCTTCTGGTGGCCCTTGACTCAGGGGATCTGGAGGAAACACTGGTGCTATGAATGTGCTTAACCTGCTGCTTATGTCTGTACAGGACAAAAATAACAGAACCACTGGTGCACATTGTTAGCACAATAAAAGAAACCTCAGGCAACACTACTAATGCAATATAGACTGAGGTCATGGTTGTCCCATAATCTACAACAGTACAGAATCCCAGATGTCTTTCCTTTGTGATGTTTCTGCTTTCTGCTTTCCCAGATACATGTAGTGTATGAAGAGGAAAAATGAAATTCACTCCCATGTGCAGCAACCAGCAGAGGGCCATGCAGAAGCCAATGTACTTCGGAGCTTTTATTTTAAGATTCTTCCAGTAGGAGTTCATGGGGCTGATTACAACAGTGTGGAAGACACTCAAGAGACACACAGTACAAATGGACATAGTCCTGCCCACTCGGCGCACATACAAGGTAACATTACAACTGAATTCATTGAATAAATGTTTAAACCCAAATGCTACTAATGTGTTGGAAGATCCATTTGAAAGAATAACTAAAGAATTAGCTATAAACAAGTGCATGAGAATCATATCTATGGATCTCAATCTGCTTTGCCTATGGCAAAGGAAAACATAATGGTAAAGAGGAGAGAAATTTCCTAGAATTCCTATCACAGTCTGTGACAAAATCATTATCCCTATTACCAAATGCCTGGAAGCGATTTCATCATTTCCTTCTAAAATTTCTTTTAAATTATGCTGACAGTCATTTCTTAGAGCAAGGCTCATTGTAGAGATTTAAGGCCAAAAATTACTTTAGTGTCGTACTCTTGTGGAATTGGAACAATTTCAAGAGGAGGACATGCAGAGAATTTTCTGCACATTTGATGGGTTCAGCCATGACTTAACAGGAGTTGTTAACCTGTGGAAAGGACAACACAGAAAGAATGAAATTTCAACATCTTCAGTAGGAACAAAAACTTATTCACACTATAAAAAATATCACCTGTGGTCAATATCAGATTTCTTGAGTAAATATTTAAGATAAGTATGATACATTTTAGAAAAAATTTTTTGTGTGATACAGGGATGTCAAATTATTTCTTACAAAACACATTAACCATATGGATGAAATGACAGATTATGTTAAAACTAAGAACCACTTTCATCAAAATATATACATAGTTGTGTACAATGTGAGGAAGACAGAGACAGAAAAACAGGAAGATAGAGCAGAAAGAGGAAAAAGAGACATAGAAACACATGTTTTCATCTTAAAGAATTCCTCAGATTATGTAAAAGAATAAAAAATTGAAAACATATTTGAGCTTAAATTTCAGAGAAATAGTTAGCTGATAATGAGAATATTCTAAGTGTTTTATGTCCTGATTAACCAGAAAAACTCAAATGCTATACCATGCAGAATATGAAAATTAACATGACAAGAAATACCAAAGTTGGTACGAATATGGATAAACTATGAACCTGTCTGTGTAAAGTAGGTGCAAGTATTTTGGAAAATGTAGAGTTGCACCGCCAGAAGTTTTTCAAGTGCCACCTTATGTTGTGCTAATTTCATTTCTGTAAATTTACTCCAGAAATAATCATAAATGCATCACAGAGACAAAACCTACACATTCTCTGTAGTAACATGAGTACTGACTCACAGTAGCACCAATCTCAAAACTATCCCGATGCCCACTAACAGGATAATAACCCAATTGACTGAGATTCATAGCATGAAATAAAACCTTGTAATTCTAATCAATAATATGACTAATATTGAGTAAGTGAGAAGATTTCCCTAAAGCTGTCATGAAGGGAATACAAATGACAAATGTGAAAAATTCCACTGAGTCCATTTATATAAAGATTGAGCAGACATTAGTGATGTAATATCTTAAATGTGAGAAATGATGTAAGCCTATGTTTTATTGCTCTGCTCTTCAAATATATGCAGTAAAATGATAACCTTGGGGTTAGTTACCAAGAGAAGATAGATGGGAACTTGGGCAAATGACCACGATACATGTGTTTCCTGGTCTCTCTTTTCCATAGAGAATTGTGTCCCATTTGTGAAATTCTCTTCAACTGTGCTCTCAAAAGCTGAGATCGCTCTGTCATACTTTACATATACTTGTCACTAAAAGAAGTCAGAGTAATTATTAGGAAGAAGTGTTAGTGCTAAGTTAGTGTGACCTGCCACACGTGACGGAACAGGTTGAAACTCACACACAGAAACAAGCACAATGGATGATGTTGAACAAGACATTTCTGAGAAGAATGGCTCTGGTGCACTTCGTTTTTTGCTTTGTTTTTTTTCTCAATAGTGTGTATCTTTTTTTTAATGGTGTGTATCTTGACTCTTATTATAACATGGGTTCTAGCAAAGTAGTACTCTGAATTTTTTTTGAGATGTTTATGCTGATGCATTTGGCAATCCTAAACAATGTAAAAAGTGACAGGACTCAAATCTGGGTATGTGAGGACAGGGAAGGATTGGTATGTAAAATTGATCAAAATATGATTTGCATTTGTACTGATTCCTCAATTCGAAAGTAATTATTGGGTATCACAAACACACACCAACTACAAAATACAAGTCATACAGAGTAAAGTAGATTAAAATGGGCAAACATTTGTAACTGGGAGAATTTATATGAAGTTCTTTACATCTGAAGTTCCTGGGGCTCACCACAATGGCTACAAAATCTCAAGACACAAGTTATGCCAGTGCACATACTGTGCAAATCGGTGAGGACACAGGAAAAGTCTCAACCTGAAAACCTGGATGAAATTCTACAGCTGAAAATCTGAAGGTGTCTGGTGCTGAGTAGACAAGTGCATCTTGAGACAGTTTAAAACAAAATGTTCCAGAAGTCGCTGTATTCAGGGTTTTTCATACCTATGTAAAAGAAGGCAGATTGGCCAAAAAGAAGGAACCCCCAGGTTTCCTATCACATTCTGAGATGAGTAAATCATCTTCAATTGCAGATGGTTGGAGGCCATTCCACTGGGTCTGGTAACTGATATTCATCTTTAGACCAGAGTGTCTTATGAGGGAAATGAGATATGAGCTGCACCAGTGATATCAACTACAATCTAACACTCTCACTGAGAAATACTTATGTAGATCTGTGTTTTTTAAAGAGACTTCCTCTCATTGAGTACATAATATTTTTGTCGTACTTGTACTATGTGATGGGTGACCATAAAGCCTTGCAAATTGTCCTTTAATTAATATTCCTAATTGTACCCTATATTCACTCACATAATTTTCCTTATGAGCCAAGAGGACTCAGATACAAAGAGTAAAGCAATCAGTCTAAATTACTGATAGACTGGAAAGTTGAATATGAGAAGCTTAGCCATTTGGGTAGTCAGTATACTAACTGCTGTGTCATGGTGACAAAACATACCACCACATTTTCAAATAATCCGGGCTATAATTTGTTTTTATATGATGTCCTTTCATTTTACATCATTGGCATTTTAAACTAATTTTGATTTAAGTTTCCATTTCTGCATAAATATTGACTATAGAGTTCTACATCAAATACGAAAGGAATATTTAAGAATCTCATAACTGGGCGGAGCTCTGCCGTCCGCAGAGGTGACTCTGTGGGCTTGTCCAGGCCCCCGGGAGCCAGATACCAGGGGGTGTGGGGTGTCTGTTGTTTCACCAGGGTAACCCTGAGGACTCAACTGGGCCTCCGGACACGCTGTATTGAGATGGAGCCTGGCGGTTCGTTGGGTAACCCTGCTGACTCGACTGGACCCTCGATGGCCTTGAGAGATTGTCCATGGGGGCTTGAGCATAGTGAACCTGGTTCCCTGCCTATCTACTGTTGTTGAGGGTAGGTGCTTTTCCACCTCCTGCCATAGCAATTTGTGTACATCATGTTTGTTACAGTATAATTTGTACCAGCCATGTCTCTTCACAGTGTGAGAGCCTGAGGGAGTACATAAACTGAAAAGTACAGTTATTATCAGAGGGAAGAGGACTGATTGAGTGCTAGAAAAATGGAAGCGAGGGTGGAGAAAATTGATTAATTAAATGAACCATCATCTGTATAACTGAGTAAGAAATAAAATACCATTATACAGATAACATTATGTAATACAACATGCAGTGCTAATTCCCTCCTATCTTCTCTACAATTTTGTATTTACCGTATAGTTTTTGTGTTATTCTGGTTTATATGTCTCCATTCTTTTGTCTTTAAAATAAAATAAGAACCTCATAACTATGGATGTAGTATTATACTTTAATCCAAAAGTTGATGTTGTTGCTGTTGTTGATGTTTGCCTGTTTTGTTTCTTGTCTTTGGATTTTTGGTTTTTGTGTTTTTTTTTCTGTTGTTGAGAGGATTAACTGTCTGACTAAATTTGCATGTCTGTATATGGGTCCATACATCTACAATTCGAAGATATCAATGGATAAAGCAATAACCACTGTTGAGACCATATCACCTTGTCTATAGATTAGTTGTGATTGTACTATT
>PVLD010006634.1:0-98835 GCA_004027595.1 Dinomys branickii | reverse complement strand
ATAGGTAACCAGGCAACGGAGGGAGGTCCAGACATCACGCGAGGGTGGTCAGAGCATCAGGCGATATTACATCATTACAGGAAGTTGTCCATATACAGAAGTCTATTATATAATTACAGGAAACTAACCATACATGGAAACTACAGGAAACTGACCATATATGGAAACTGAAACTAAATTCTCAAGATGGCTAGTAGTTTACAAAGTGGATGCAGACCGCAGGTCCTTCAGCGGTCTCCCACACTGAACTATTTCCTGTGATATTGGTGTTCTGCTCAAAAAGACCTTACCTACACCTGTGAGTTCAACCGTTTTGTCTACGTTGTCATCCAGCAAGTTGAGTGTTTCTGGGTTAGCAATCATTTGTTTGATCCTCTTTGATTTTAGCTTAGTATATGATGAGAAACATAGCTCTATATTTAGTGTTCTCGATATGGTTAGCCAATTTTCCCAAAATCATATATTAAAGAGGCTAGTTTTCCTCCAGGATGTTTTTGGCTTCTTTGTCAAAGTTTAAGTAGTTGAATACATTTGGAGTTCTACCTGCATCTTGCATTCTGTTGCATTGATCCTTATGTCTTGGGATCAAGAAATGAAGGTAGGGGCTGGGGATATAGCTCAGTGGAATAAGCGCTTGCCTAGCAAGCGCAGGGTCCTGAGTTCGATCCGCAGTACCGCAAAAAAAAAAAAAAAAGAAATGAAGGGAATGAATAAGACATCAAAAAAAGATTTGGAATGTTGTATATATATGTATCAGCTTCACGCAAAGAATGTAAACATTTTGTACAGCAAATATGTGCAAAAAAAAGGAAGGAGATGAAGTTTTGGGTAGAATGAAGGAGGAAGAGGAAGAGAGTAATGATAAAAGGAATTAAGATGCATTATTTGTATGCCTCAACTTCCCACAAGGAATGGAACCATTTTACACTATATATGTACTGACAAACTAAAGCAAGCAATAAAATTAGAATTAATGTAAAATAGGAATGGATAAAGGACATCCCAAGATATTAAAAAAATGAGAAAATATCTTGCTAGCAGATTCCCATTCCAAGATATACTAAAGGAAATTCTTTAACTATAATGCATGTAACACTAGATGGTAATTCAAATCCATACACAAAAAATTAGGCAAACATTTAAGGTAATTATATAATTATAAAAGGAAGCATAAATACATAACACTTGACCTTTAGTCTCTTAATTAATTTACTTAGCAAATGAAGAAAATCAATATGAAAAGTAGTATTTATACACTAATATTATTAGGCTCACCACATTTAAAACATATATATATTAATATATATGAAATACACTAAAAGGAGATATGTGAGACCAGAGCTGCATTGAATTAAAAAAGGATCTTGGAGTCTATAGTATCATGGAAATCTATAGTATAGATGGTAAAGTAATAATTATTTACAACTGTACCATTGGGTGTGAAACACAAATGGATGAAATATGTAGTACAATAATACACAAATAATGTGTAAATGAATATAAAGATATATAGTAGTAATTTTAAAATTTGTCATTAGGATTCAGTATGAATATACAGTTAATACAAAGTTAATTTTGAGAAGTTATTAGTAAATAAATTCTAGAGGCCTCACTAAAGAATAACTTAAAAATGTGGCAAAAATTATTAAAATGCTTTAAATCTTTCAGTAAAAACATTCAGTTAAAATAAACAGTAAGAGGAAAGAGCGGGAGACATTAAACACAGAAAACCAAAAATAACATGTTAGAACTAAACCCAAATATAGCAATAATAACATTAAATGTGAATGAACTGCATAATGAAATCACAAGGCAGAGATTAAATTTAGATGTAATGAACCAAAAATCTTTAAAATAGATGGCTTGAAAATATGTTATACAAACAGAAACCACACACAAAAAAACATGTCGACTGCCTATACTAATATCAGATAAAAGAGATTTTAAAATGATCAAAGGATCATCAGAAGGGTGAAGCAATACATCTTTATGCCCCTAATAAGAAGGAGTCAGAATAAGATTCTCTAAAACTTGCATTGAAGTGTGACCCTCTAAGACCACCTTCCCTCATTCTGATCTCACAGTAGTTTATAAGTTCAAGCTTTGAAGAAGTACTCATAATTTTGGTTAATAAGTAGCAGATATAATTTGTCACTTAAACAATTTCTTACCACAGGAAAGTACTGATAGTGATTAATTAATGCAGTGAGAACAGTTACAACCTTCGCTTCTATCAGTGTAAATTGAGAGCACATTTAGAACTGTAGTGCTTGCTTAAACCAACTGAATTTGTCTGGGAATTTATGGAAGCAGACTTGGAAATTAAGTGAGCTACATTTTAGTACATTTGTATTTATGAAATGTATACATTATACCAGGAACTCTATTGAATGCTATAATTTATTATATGTTAACTTTAAGATGAAAACTATATTCTGTATGTAATAGACATCTTGTAGATAAAAATAGTAGTTCTACATAGTCAAAGAAATTCACAAAGCTGAAATATTAACCCCATGTATCTTATCTTAGAAAATTTGTGTTTCCTATCAACTATGGACAATTATGACCTATCTGGATGTATGTGTTTGAGTATTTTCATGTGTGTGTGTGTGCCATTATTAAGTTTGCCACGTTAAAGTGATCTAAATCTTTGAAAATAGTCAATTTTCTATAAAAATTCTAATAAACAATAAAATATTGTAGAATTGATGGTTTTATAGAAGGGGAAATAGACTAATTAAACATCAACCCAGAGGGAATCATGAATAAATACAGAAATGAGGCAAAGAAAAATTTCCTCATTTGGTAACTTTAAACATAGATAACAACTGCCTTAAATGTAAATAATATAAATGAGTTCTTCAGCTATAAAGAAAGATAAACTAGAGGCTTTTATAGGTAAATGAATGTAACTAGAGACCATATTCATAAGTGAAATAAATCAGACTCACACATATAAACATTGTATTGCCTCCCTAATATAAGAACCTGAAAGAATAAATAAATCTGAAGGGCACAATAGATATTGTGAAAAGGAAAGAAACTTCTCAAATAGAAAGGGGCAATTGGGATGAAGTGGGGGAGAGGAAAAAGAAAGAAGAGAAAAAAATATATACACAAGACAGGTAAAACAATTGTACTACAAATTTCTATTGCTTTATTGAAAGGAACAGTTAATGTGTAATTGTTTGATCAATCTTACCTGCCTATATCTCATTATCTGAGCCACCACTTTCAAGATAACATTATGTAATGCAATAACTATTCTTAATATCCTACCACCTTGTTTTGAAATTCTGTAACATTTTTATTCTTATTATGCTGTTTTGTTTATGTATTTGTTTTGATATTTTTGGTTTTTTCTTTTCCTTTTAAAATGAAAAAACAAAATTTGTATGTATATACAAGGATAGCTGGTATAGGTGGATTGCTGAGGTCTGTAGTTTATTGAAAGGAACAGTTAATGCTTAAAGTTTCTTGCTTCTTGACCAATTTTCCATGTTCTTATGTGGTAATCAGGACTGATTTGAAGTCAATATGCAGTATAAGAATCATTATTGAATTCCTAATAAAATTAAAAATAAAGAGTGAAAGACTGCACCATGTATAAAATAAAGTTCAATTTTGCATTTTACCTACAAAAAACACTCCTAAAGTATAAAGATCATACAACACATTTAAAGTATAAAGATCATACAACACATTTATGTAAATTAAAAATGCTAACCTCTCAGCAAAAGGAAGCCACTGGAGCTCTATCAACATAAGAAAAATATATATGTAGTCATAGATTTTGTGAGGAGAAAATTGATAAGAAACAGGTAGAAACTCTCATTTTTATGCATCTAATAATACAGCCTGAAAATATATATAGCCAAAACATCAACAAAGCTACAAGGAAAATATAGAATCCACAATCATAGAAGTTAACGCATGTATTTGAATAATTAATAAAATACGTGGCCAAAAATCTTATATATCGCTTTTCTAGTCTGTACATTTGTCATAGGTGATAGGCAGGTGTCGAAGTTAATATGTAGCATTCTTGCCTGTATAAACTCAACATGAGTGAGTGGCTCTCCTTTCCCTTGAGAATTGTCTGCAGCTGAAAAGGAACCTGAAAAAACATGATTGTGCTTCCTGGAACAGCTGCCATCCAATAATGATCTTGCAAGAGGCATAAAAAGCTTGTGCTCTTGCTTGGCTGTGATGATAAGATGCTTATATTAGGGATATAACATGCTCAGATAAGTGATAAAACATTAGTTCTGAATGTTTTAGAAAGAGATGAGCCTTTAAATCCACAGGCAAAGTAAAGAAGATTGCCCTCACTAATGTAGGTGGGCAGTGTCAAGCCCTTTTAGGCTTGAAATAGAACAAAACTGAAGGATGGAGATTCATTCTCTCTTTCTGTTCTAGAAAAGCCCCGTGTTCTCTGTGATCCACATTAGCTCTCTTGGTTCTGAAGCCTTTGGACACCAACTCAGAGCAGATACCATCAGTGCTTAGGCTTGGGCATAAACCACACCACAGGAGCAGGTCATGTGACTTCTTGGGCTCCATGGGCATATGAGCTAGTTGTTCATATGATGCCTTTCTATATTTCTACATATATTTTATTAGTTCATTTTTCTAGGACAACACACTGTTAAACTCATTTTTACATGAACTCTGCTGCGTGTCGATTTGGATTGAACTTCAATACCTTTTCCAGGCTTTGTTGCATTTATTCTAAAACTATTCCCTTATTAAAGAACATGCATCCAAATCTTTGTCTCTGCTTTCAGAAAATCTGGTGGAAAATAAGCCTTTACATGTTCTGCACTATGAAGGGACACAGTCAAGGACAAAAATCATAGCATAAATCAAAGCAAAAGGAAAGAAATATCTCAAAATTACCTATTATTCTGCCCATGAGTCTTTGCTAGGGCATTCTTGTTGACCATATCTAAAAGTAAGACCACCATCCAGGACCCTAAGTAATCTAATGTGTAGTGGTGAACCCCCTGAAGTTTATAACTCAACAAAGATATATAAAGGAGAATAGCTGTGTTTGGGTTTAACATTGAAATTCCTTTTCAGGAATTTCAGGACTTTTAAAACCACAAACCCCAACTCTGTCCAGTACCGTCATTTATTTTCCCCAGTACACTTCACTACTTCCACCTCTATTGACTTGATTTACTTCAGTGAGTATCCTAACCTTTTGTCTGTTCTGCCTGCACACAGAGTCTATGGTCAGTGTCCCAACTTTATAAGTTAACTGTTCTCATTAATAATTGTTTTGTTTTAGATTTGAAATGTCTATGAACCGCATTCTTAGGAGTGGTGGCCCCTAACTAATCAAATTGTTCCCATTCTAATTCATTTTGCCTGATGCTAGCAGCTTATATCCCATTAAGAGCACTTATTTTGTGGAATGTATTGATGACTTCCCACAGAGCAAAGATAGGTTAGTCTATTATTGGTTAAATGATGCTTTTGCATCTGCAAGATTGTGACTGGAATTCGGCATCTTAGCTGGAAGTAACTGAAACTCTGGTTACTGGTGCACATTTGTATATCCTTAATAACAACTCTCCCCAAAGTGGCTGTCAGAGACCATTTGGCTACTTGAGAAAGTTGGTGGACGTTTGAATTCTTTCAGATCATGCTAAAACAACAAATTCCTACAGCATCTTCCATTCACCACTACCATTTTCTTAGCACAAACACAGTTCTGAAGAATAGAGAAGCTGCCCTTTCTTTTACCTTTGTTTAACTCATATCTCCTACTACATTCAACACAAAGATATCATCCAATCAATATACCTGTTTAACGCCTGGCTGCATCTCCCCTTTGTGCCACCAGGAATGTAGCTTTTGTATCCATTCATTCATTTAAAATACCCCACAAAGGTTGGGTTTTAATGATCCCTTATGAAAGCCAGTGCAATAATATAAATGTAAAAGTTGTCTTTACTTCTCATTACCAGAATAAATTAAAAAGAAGTGTGGGAAACATAAAATTTATCAAAAAACTTAGTCTCTAAAAGGACGGAAATGAAGACATGGCAGCCATTCATAGTCCGGAACCTGGCAATTTTTGTGACGTTAAAGGAGGAGTGGGGCACAGAAGGTTTTCTGTCCACATTTTGTCACACTTTTATCAGTTACTGTCACCAGAATTTGACTTTAAGTTCTTATATCACAGAGATAACTTTACTTATTGCTTTTTCTTTTGTTTTTGCCATTATACCACAAATTTCCATCACTTTGCTCTACTGAATTCAACACTAAGAACGTTTTGGTGGAAGACATTTTTTTCACCTCACGGACCTTTTCTCAAGCTAGGCACCTGAAGTGGGTGCTGATTACCTCTGATTAACTCCAAGTTCTTCGGAAGTCTAGAACTGCGATTTCTTTATTTTGTCTATAAGGTGCCATAGAGACACGATCTCCAGGCTGGTGCCATTTACACACCTCCTCATCAGGGTTCATTAAGGTAACTGGTTATTTCCATATCTGTTCGTTTCCTAGGGCAGTTCCAACACAGTACCACAACTGGATTACCAAACAGGAGATGCTTTTGTTACATACTTCTGGGAACTATAAGTCCAAACATATCAGGTTTCTTAGAATTCTGAAGGGAAAATGACACCTTGTGTCCCTGCAGGGACCCATGTCTTGCAGTCATCCTTGCTGCACCCAGAGCCTCCCCTTAGCACCTCAATCTCTGCTTTTGTTGTCACAGGGTATTCTTCCCTTTGTGCCCCGGCTTCTTCCTCAACTTTCAAGTTATTTGAGGATATCCACCATGTTGCATCATAGTTGGATTTATTTATTACAGCTGCAATTACACTATTTCTTTTTGTTTTGCATCACTCACAGGTATCTAGGATTAGAACTTCAACATATCTTTGAGGAAATGCAGTTCAGCCCATAATAAAAGTTAGTGATACTTTGCTGTAGTCCCTGGTGCTACATACTTTCAAAGCTGTTAAAACTTAGCTGTTTTTTTTTTTATGTATTTGTTTTTGTTATGCTAGGTTTTTTTTTTAATGAAAAACAAAATTTATATGTATATGTAAGGCTATCTGGAATAGGTGTATTGCTAATGTTTGTAGTATATTGAAAGGAAAACTCAGTGCTTAAAATTTTCCTTTTTTCCTGACCAATTTTAAACGCTTGAATTCAGTAATTGATCTGAAAACAATATGCAGTATAAGAACTATTGCTGAGTTTCACCATTTTGTATGGTGAAGCCCTGCATCATTTCCAATTTTTAAAAATATTTTTGTTGTTTTTTATTTGTTACTCTCTTTGATTGTTTGATCAGTCTCACATTCTTATGTCCAGTGGAATGAGCAACTTCACTGAAGATAACAGTATGTAATTTAGCAACCATTGTAAATTTCTATTATTTTGTCCTTGAAGTCATGTATCATTTTTGTAGTTTTTGTGTTGCTTTGATTTTGTCTTCATTCTTGTTTTGTCAGTTTTTTAAAATAAAAAAACTTGGATAAGATAGATAAAAATCTTCTTCAATTATCATTTTGTGACGGAGAAGAATTCTGCATGTATTAAAAATATATATCAACAAAATTTGCCATGAAATTTTACAGCACTATTTCACTATAGATAGCACATACTTTCCTTTCCCAGTAAGTGAGATTTGTGTATGTGATTTCCTTGGGCCAGTAAAGTGTAGTGGATTGCTACAAGGAAAAGACTAATTTGACCTGTTTGATTTGACTTGGCTCTGGAACCCTGATATCACCCAGCAGAATAACCTTTTCCAGGTAACACTGTTTAAGGAAGAAATGAGAAATACTTTTCTCAATTTTTAACCTTTAAAAAAGCGTAGGAAGTCATGGAATGAAACATCAGAACCCTCACTGATCTACCAAACCCTGAGCAAGAGAATAAAGACCTGATTTATAAGCCACTGAATACTGTGATGGTTTGATTTGCAGCACTGTAATGGTAATAAGTGACCAATACCTTTAGCTGATTTGAGGTTATGGTTTGTGTCTCGATGTCACCCCAAAGACTCCTACAGTTGTAAGTGGGGGTTTTGCACAGATGGATGGATCTGCTGTATGTGATACTGGGATGTGTGATTACTAAATTAATCTACTAATTGGTTTGGCATAGCTCTGGCTAGGATTAAGAGTGCCTGTTAGGGCTTGTGTCTAGATGTACCCCTGCTGATTACGGACTGAAACCTCTACAATCTGTGAGCGAAATAAACATTTCCTCATCTAACTTTTGGGTATCAGATATTTTTTCTCACAAAGGAAAGTAACTACAACAGAATTTGGTACCAGGAGTGGGGTCATTGCTTCGACTGTATCTGACCATTTGTTTCAAGAGATTTTGGAACTGGCTTATGCAAAGAGCTTTGAAAAATTTTGAGGTGCCAGTGGAAAAAGTAGCTCTGAATTTCTGAGATTGTACTTGATGGGAATGTACTCAGAAGACCAGAATATTGATAGAAATGCTTCCAATAAAGACCAAGCCCAGGAGTTTTCTGCTGGGAAAGACTTCATTGGTAGTTGGACTCCATATGATATTTGTTATGCTTTGGCAGAAAGTTTGTCTATATTTTGACCATGTCTAGAGACTTTTCCAGAGTTTGAGATAAAGGGAAATGCAGTAATAAATCTAGCAGAAAAAATTTCAATGCAATCTAATGTTGAAGTGGCACAGATACTCTGCAGAGGTTTTTGGCAGATTTATGTGGAGAATGAAGAGGAAAGATCCACCAGGATGATTTAAAATGTGAGTTTATCTAGAAAAGAAGCTCCAGTAAAATCATGGGCTGAAAAAATGGAGATTAGGATGTGGTTGATGAGAAGGAAGACCATAGAAAAGATGGCCCGAGGATGAAACAGCAACCAGCAGAAATACAACCTATGCATCTTCAAAATTGAAAAAGTATAAGACCGCTTTGAGAAGAGAGCTGTAGGGTACCATGTTACAGCATGGTGGCAGCCTAGGAAAGTTGTTCCTCAGTGTTTGGTTCATTGGCACTCAATCCCCAAAGCCAAGTAAGGAGAAATGCTGGCTACTGCTTTAGCTGATGGTGGAACTTGGAATCATCCATGTGCTGCATTTTCTTAGAAGCATGCAGAATTCAGTAGCTGTAAGGTCAAGAAGGCTTCCCTGTAGATTTCAGAAAAAGGCCTGGGAGGCTTGGCAGTGTGCCCCTGAGAAGGTAGTATTTGAAGCTGAGTATAAAGCCAAAGTGCCCTGAAAGACACAGCAGTTTGGAGAAGCCAAGAACACGGATTATCTGAAGAAAACTGCAAGGAAGGAGCAGAGATGGCCCAAGAGAGAAGGTTGACATACAAACTATGCTGGGGGTACCCAGAGGCAGAGCTACCTAGCTTGACCTTTGGAGTTCCTGTCTTGCCACAGACTGATTCAAATGCTAGACATGGAACTAGCAGCACATAATCTGTGCCTGCTGGATTTTACACTTATTTGTTTTTATGCCACTATCTGTAACTTTTTCAATTACAATGTTTGTCTTGTGTCATTGTTGTAGGAAGTATTTAGCTTTCTTTCATTTGTACAGCAGCTTGCAGTTAAGAGAATACCTTACATCTCAGAGTAGTTTTTGACTTGGACTTTTCAGTAATGCTGAAATGCACAGGATTTTGGTAACTCTTAGACATGGACTAAATGCCTTTTGTGTAAAAGGATGTGCCTGAGTGCTTGAAGGGCAGGGGTGAAATACTATGGTTTGTGTCTTGATGTCCTCCTAAACCCTCACGCAGTCACAGATGGGTCTTTATCTCAGGTTGCTGGATCTAGTGTGTATGATGTGAGGACTAAGGGTGTGTGATTATTAAATTAGTTTACTGATTAATTTGCCATAGATCTGGCTAGGACAAAGGGTCCTCTGACCTGGGTGTGAGTGCTACCTGCCCTAAGAGCATGGAGCCTGGACAAGAAATAAAGGACAGAAAGTTAAGTCCCTGCTTGTTGCTTGACATTTGTTGCTTTTTTTCTCACTGCTTTCTGCTTCTGCCTGCCATGATCTGTGTTTTCCTCTGTGATGCCCTTCTGTCATTCCACCCTGCCCTAGAGCCAGCCAACTTTGAAGTGAAACCTTAGAAACTGTAAGCCAAATATATCTTGCCTCCTTTAACTTTGGGCGTTGGGTACTATGTCTCAGCAATGAGAAAAGTAACTAAAGACCTTTATCCTTTCATCTTCTGTAGAAATTTTCATAATTGATAATGCAGCTTCTTTCTATTTGAAATATTACAAAGTTTAATTCACATTATTAAGAAAAGTAGTATTAAAAAGATACATTTTGGGTGGTATTTGTTTTTGAAACTGTATTTCTAACATTATTTGATGTTATCATGACTAGTCTATAATAAATTCTACTGAAATTAACTCGAATATGATAGGAAACAAATGATTCTAAAGCCTTGTATAGTGTGAAATAATTTCGCAGGCCAACTTCACATCAGGCGACTACATAGCTAACACTATATCTAAGCACACTTTGAGGAGGAAAGCGGACAGACACTCTTAGTTACTCTGCTAAGACCAGGTATAATCCAGATTTCCTGTTCACAGTGGCACAGTTCATCATTCTCATAACAAAAAAAAACTAATTAAGATTTTTTAAATTCTTTTTGTCATACCCACTTAGTTCATGACTTTAATATAAATTCTGGTTACAAGGCTGGGTATTTAGGAATTAGAAAGTTTACTCCAGAGATTCTCATGGGTAAGAGGCAAAACTTCCAGTTAGTGTTTTAAGTGAAAATTAGCTGAGTTTGGATTTACACATAAGAAGGAGCAAATATGTCCAGGAGTGGGTTCGTTTCCTATTGATATTTTCATCTGAAGGACCAGGTAGAGCCGGTTTATTATTTAAAGGGACAGCGAATCCAAACCAGGTACCTTTTAGCTTTACATAGCTGAGTTATTCTCACAGCCTAAAACCATCAACACTGATTTTTCAAAACTCAAACAGGCTGAGCTATTTGTCTTCCTGATCTAGTCCACAAGTTCTTAACGTGTGTTTCAGGAATTCTACAAATGCCTAAGAATTTTTAAGACAGAACAAAGAACAAAATCACCATCGTAACAACACAAAAGTTATTTGCCTTTTCAGCACGTTAGCATTACAGTAATGATAAAAAGGAAAGCTGTGCAAAACTGGCGGGATATTAGCAAAATGTGGAGCCCTGACTCGAAACTGTCATGTCTGTCTTAGTTACATTCCTTGTTGCAGGAACAAAATACTAAACACAAGGAAGTTAACGGAGGAAAGGTTCATTTCAGCTCACGTTTCATAAAGGTCCAAGTCCACAAGGAGCTAGCTCCAAAGCAGGGTAGCCAAGCAGAGCGGCAGGAGACAGCAAGCAGCACCGCCTTCTCTCTGCCCCTTTATATTCTATTTGGGCTACAAGCTTATTAACTGGTACCAGCCTCGCACAGGAGGGGCTTTCTATTTTGTACACCCAGAACTCTGCTGAATGAACTCAGTTTTCACACATCCTTAATTCCAGTATCAACTCTAATCCAGCGTCACACACACAGGATCTAGCCACCTCCTAAGTGCCACATCTGTGAGCACAGGAAGCTTTGAGGAGACATCTAGAGACAAGCCACAGCAATGCTCTTGCACTTAAAAATGTAAATTTCCACCAAGAATATCTATTATTAAACAGTAAATATATTGATCTTTACTAAATATCAATCTTCAGTACAAAAATTTCAATTTTTGTGTAATGAAATAAGTATGCATACATTTTTTTCTCTGTATCAAAACACAATGGTTATTTCTCACAGAAAAAATTGCATGAAAATAGGTGTACTTAGCTGATGGTTTGAGTCACAAGGACACTTTTCTCATGAAATACACGTATTACTATAAAGAAGGATTGATACACAAACGATGCCCATACATACTTGAGGTTTTGGCAGACATTTTCAAAGAAAGTAAATGAAAGTTATGCTGCAACGTTTTCTAGCAAAATATTGAGTTGATGCAATGTGCACTCACCAATATTACCAGATAGGCAGGGACTTGTAGCATTTCCCAAATTTTATTTCTCCAAATCAATGAATTGGGGCTGGGGATATAGCTCAGTGGAATAAGCGCTTGCCTAGCAAGCACAGGGTCCTGAGTTCGATCCCCAGTACCGCAAAAAAAAAAAAAAAATGCATATGCATGCAAATCAATGAATTGGTCAGGACAATTGGTGGACATGAAAGATTACGATTTATTTCTGGGCAAGAATGGGAATAAGAAAGGGAAAAGAGAAGTACCAGAGATGTGCTCAGACGGAAAAGGGACGCTTTGAAGGAAAACACGGTACGTTCTGCAACACGATAGGCCACTGCAAGAACCGGCAGCCACTGGCATCAAAGTCATTTGCTACAATCCTTTACTGTCTTCTTTAATAGTTGATGCAGGTGGTCCCACTTGATTTCATGCTAGAAGGTTGATATCAAGTGCCAATTTGAGCATTTCCTGTATCAGAAGCTTGGTACCAGGCACAGGGCTTAGCCCACCCAATGTCAGGCTTCAGTACTGCTGTTCTGCACCCCTAATTGATAAGGATCCTCAGTTGGCAGGCTGTGCCCAGTTGCTTCAGCAACACCATCAAGCCCTAGCCTCTTATTACACTGTAGAAGCATAAAAGTTCCCCAATGATTAAAGAATCTTCTGATGCCAGCAAAGCAGTGATACTAATGAAGATGACTTTTGATTTATAAAATGTATCAGTCAGCTTTTCCAGCAATAGGACCCAATACCCGACATGCACAGCTTACAGGAGGCCATGGTGAACTTATCTTACAGTTTTAGAGGGTCCAGTCCATGTTAGTCTGGCTCCAGAACAGGAGCTTCATGGTAGAAGTGCATGGTGAGCTGAAGGTGCCTAGTTTATGGTTTCCAGGAGACAGACTAGGAGAAGAGTACCAGAGAGGAAGCGACCAGGGTCAACAACTGACAGAGGTCATAAGGTCCAGCATTTATGACCCACCCAGTCACATCCAGAATCCAATCCTCCAACTAGATCCCAAACCAATGAAGTTGACACTACCAAGCTTAACTTTCAGGACCAACATTTGGAAAATATCCATAAATCAGGAAACAAATATTTTCCAGATGACTAATATATAGAATAATGAAATAATGCATTGGTAAATGATTTAATCCAAACAAAAGGTAAATAGAACACTCTAAGGCAACAGTACATACAAAGTTCATTCAGTTTAATATTCTGCATAGTAATTGACAGTTAAGAATTACTACTTGCATTTTAATTAGAATCAAAGAATTAAATTCCAAAATATGTACAGAATTGACTGCAAGCATCCACATTTTTAAAAATTCACATTTTAAAAATATACATCCTTGTACAATGAGATCTTCTTTCTGTTCTCCAAATAAAATGACATGCTAGGGCTGGGGATATAGCTCAGTGGAATAAGCGCCTGCCTAGCAGGCGCAGGGTCCTGAGTTCAATCCCCAGTACTGCCAAAAAAAAAAAAAAAAAAAAGGACATGCTACAGCAGGTTGAGGCCAGAGATGGCAAAGAAAACCCATGTGTCATAGTCTACCGGAGTGGCTACAACAAGATTCTGAAAAACCATGGCTCATAAAAATTGAACGTTAATTTCTAATAGTTCTAGAGAGTGGAACATCCACAAATTCAATGTCAAGTATGAGTTCATCGTTCCTCAAAGATAGGGCCTTCCATGTTCTCACATGAAAGAAAGAGCAGAGGGTTTCCACAAAAGTTTCTTGTGTTAGCGCAGAAAACCCATTACTGAGAACTCTGCCCTCATGACCTAATCACCTTGCAAAACTCCCAACCTAGTTACACTTCCACCTGCAGATCTGCTTTCAGCACATCAACTTTGGTGGAATGGAAACATTTAGCTTATATCACTGTCTTATATTATCTTAGATATTAAAGAGCTTTGCAAAAATATTTCACAATCCTTTTATCATTTTTATTTTGAACACAGTAATGATTTATTTCAAATATATTTATGGTATAATGAACTTGTTACTACTTTAAAAAATAAATATGTTATATTTTTGGCTTAATTTTCATTGTGATTAGTATTGCTATTTATAGTTTTTATGAATAAATGATTTTTGGAGTAACCAACAATTTTTAAGAATTCTAAGAGCATGTTTTCAATATGACTGCTCTAGTCAAAGTCTATGCATACTCTTCCTCTTAGACAAATTCCTTTTTTTAAGGGGAATGAAGATACATTGAAAAATATCTCTGTGTGTTTTATAAAAGTCCTCGTGTGCCTAATCCCAATTATAGTCAACTCTTGTTTAATTCTTATTGTAAGAGGAACATTATTAAACCTACACCATAAAGTAAGCTTCTTGAAAACCCTTCACTGATAGTAGAAAAATCAATTTGCTAAGTTTTAAGTAGAGCACAGGCCAAAGTAAAGGGGCAGTGATATGATTATGCTTCTCCTGTCATGTGCTTTCCATAAAATGTGATGTAAAACTAGAAGAGTTACATTGTGGATTTCTTCTGGATGAGATTATCCACCCATTTCCATCTCCTTATCTATTACAAACTATTTTCAAATTGCTAACGTAATGGATTGCATAGCTAATATAGTTGTTCAGAAAGAATAGAATTCAGTTTTGCATCCAATAAGAAAGAGTTCTAAAGTTTTCCTAAAATTGTACTTACTGTTGGACCTTTCTGGTGATGGTGACATTTACCTGTTTATGTTTTTGCTTTGTTTTATCTTATTTATGTTTTTGAGCTTTTAGACACAGTGATTTTTAAAATTAATTTTTAAAAAATTACAATCAACAATTATTTCACATACTTAGGATTTAGTGAGGTTCAAAATAATTCTCAGTTTCTTTGTGTTGTAATTGCAAGTTTAAGGATTTCATTTAGGAACTTATTGTTACCTGGAAACTTACCATGAGGCAATCTCAGGGGGAATGAAATAAAGTACGTCTACTAATTGTAGACACATTCTACTCCCTTCACAGCATGACTCTGTGTTCTAAGTGACGGAATCATCTCCAATGAAAATTCAACTAACAGTAAAAAAGTGAATTCAATGACTTTAAAAGCATCATATTATGATATGTAGAATAAACTCACGTCTAGATCCGAAGTCATATATTTTGACAAAGTGAAAGGTTAAATGTGACCGGGAAGTGTGCACCGTTAGCTCCTGAACCCAAGGCAAAAGACCGCAGCCGCCCTCGTCCCCCGCCCATGACTCCAGGCCTTATATTACACTGTGAATGAACATCTATAGGGTATTCATGATAGTGCTTTTTCTAACTACTTTTTCCTCAGTACCCATTAAAGTTCTTTGCACATAATAGTCCTACTTTGAACACATCCCTAGTATCTCCCCTTTTCTGTTCAAATTATTTATTTGATCCAAAAATTAAAGGATGTGGACATATAATGGCAATGGACTTTGGTTGCTATTCCAAAACTCAGACATATTTCAGGAAGAAAATGCTCATCTTACACCGGAGGGAGGCAGAGGTCTTTCTGTCTTCCTTACTGCAGCATAACAACATGCGGTAGTGCACGCCTCCAAGAACAATATGTGCCAGAGGTTTACAGAATAAAATAGCCAAAGCTCCAGATGTACAATTAACAACCCTAGAGAAAGAGGGGGAAGTATTTCTTCTTAAATATTTGAAATTCTATCCTTTAAATCCTTTGTGGGACTTCTCGTTGTCAAAATGGCCAAGTATGCACAACTCAGGGGAAGGAAATGATGAAACTCTATTTTACACCTGCAACTTGGGGTGCCATAGAAGCTTTGCTTAAAAAGTGAATTTCACAGCAGTGCAGGGTAAACACTGCTTGCTGGGAGGTTCTCACTTTTCCAAACTCCACTGGAGGAGACCACTGGTATAATAGTGCGGTGCTACCAACATAATGTGCAGGATTAGAGGGCTCAGTTAGTGTTCACATTCAGCAATGAACTGTGAAGATGCAGATTTATGTCTGGCAACTTCTTTTTGTAAAGTAAGAAAAATAATACGATGTGGTTTATTTTGTCAATGAGATTGGGAATTTATATCAATTGACTCAGATCATAGAAAAAATAATGTATTTTGGAGGGCTGCAAATGTAATCTGAGATTAGACTCTAGCAATTAGCAGTGTACCAGAAAGGAATTCTTGGAAATGTTGAAGTGAGAAATGTGGAAAATTCTGAAAGTGAAAATAACTGATTATTAAACTAAATAATTTAGAGGTAGATGATTTTTAATTATAATATTCAAAAATTATTTTGATAAAATACTTTACATTAAGTATCCCCACGAGTAACTACAAAGAGTACTTCATGCTAAGAAATTTAATCCACCTTAAAGTTTTGCAATTTAAATTATGAAATTTTCTTTACTCAAATTTTTTGTAAGCATTAAGGACTTAGTTTTTGCTTTTTATGATGTACTTTCAGGGACAGACTTTGTTTTCCATATCTAGATTAGTTTGCTTTAAGCTATGCATGGTGTTGCACACCTATAATCCCAACACTTGGGAACTTCAGACAGCAGGATGTCCATGAATTCAAGACCAGCTTAAACTACATAGTGAAATCCTGTCTCAAAAAATGAGAAAAAAGTAAAACTAAATTTTAAGAAGTTACTTAAATTTTGATTTCTAAAAATTTGTAAATCGTTACAATTAAAAATCATTTTATGTTTTATAGATGAACACTTAAGAGAGAAAATGATCAGTTATAAATCAATTGTTTCTCTTAATGGTATATTTGCCTGATAAAACTATTTGTATTGAGATTAAATTTTACTTAAAAATTCAGTTTTCTTAAACTGCCCAGTATATTTAAAATGGTATAAAATATCTCAGTGAACATTAAAATCTTATTTTTAAAGTATTTTTTCAAATAATATGCATGACTTTATAAATACAATCTTTGAACTTTAGTTTATGCTAGTAATTTTAAAGACCATATGTACTACTACTCATCATAAAAAAGGGAAAATCAGTTTATAATAGTAGAGTATTTTTTACTGGATTAACCTTTGTGATTTATTATATATGGACAAGGCGTAAAAGATACTGTAGAATGATCAAAATCAGACAAAAATTTGGAGAGGTTTGACTCTTAAAGAAATTTCATGGGATTACATCCATATTTATACATTATTTCCTCTGTGGCATTTTGAAATCTGAATTGCTCCTACTTGCAATTTAGGAAACAAAACAAAACACAAGGAAGATGTGGTAGCTTAACACGTCTAAAGACAGAGGTAGAGCCTGCCAGGCTGGTAGTAAAATGACAGGTGGAAAGCACCATGTAAAGCCCCAAACACCTAAACGTGAAATACCTAGAAAGTGTGCACACATCCAGCGGGAATTCATGACTGCACCCTAAAACAGCATGCGCTACTTAGAATGAGACAGACAGACAGAAATTGTGTGTAATAACTGTTTGGTAAATGTTACAGTTTAGATCTAAAATGACCCCATCTTTGGAAGATGATCCCAACACGGGGATGCTATAATGATCCCTGGATTTATCTACTGATGTGGTCAGCAGCTGGCCATACTCTTCGGAGATTCTGGTTGGAATGGGTCAGTGCACAAGGGCACAACCTAGAAGGGTTTACTCTCGTCTGTCTCTCTCTCTCTCTGTCTCTCTGCTTTTTGGCCACCACCACACAGTGAACAGATATCCTCTATGGTGCTTTTCTGCCATGCAATTTATTCCTTTGAGCCAGCTGGCCTTGGATCGAACTCACTGAAAACGAAAGACTAAACAGACCTTTGCTTTTAATTGTGGGTATCAGGTAATTTGTCCTGGCAAGAGGAAAATGACAAGAGTAGATTTTCCTGTCAGAAATGGGTCACTGCTTTCACTACTTGACCATGTATTTTAGAAATTTTTGAAACTTGTTTATGAGAGAAGTTGGGAAAGCTTGAAGATATTTGAAAAGCTCTAGAATGCTGTATTATGTTTGATGCAAAGTTGTTAGAGTTCAGAAGACAAAAATGCTGAAAAGAATACAAATAATAAAGGCCAGTCTCAGAGCTTTCTGTTGGGAGAAGGCCTTCACGGACA
The DNA here is from genome assembly GCA_004027595.1 of Dinomys branickii. NCBI lineage: Eukaryota > Metazoa > Chordata > Mammalia > Rodentia > Dinomyidae > Dinomys > Dinomys branickii. The sequence continues at coordinate 80,755 of PVLD010006634.1, read as the reverse complement.
GGTGGACTAGAAGCCCTGTGTGTTACCCTCTTGTACAAATGTGTCTTCATTTACTTCCACCCTGAACTTTGGAGGAACTGAAATTAAAGGTGGGGAACTAATTCATCTGGCAGAGGAAGTTTCAGAGAAGCTCAGCATTCAGTGTGCAGCACTGGTGCTGCTACCTCTGTTAAGCTAGATTTATTGTGAGAATCAGGAGAAAAAAATTGATGTGAAAGGTTTGTAGTTTTATCAGAAAAGAGGTGCCTGCAAAGTTGGGACAAAAGAGAGCATGGTTTCTGAAAAGACTAGCATTAGAAGAAACTAACGACTTTGCATCAAGACAATGGGTCTCCAGCATCAGAAAAGCTCTACATTTTTTGGGCTCTAGGGTGCAAAACCGTAACACTTTCACTTGAGAAGTAAGTCCCCGGGATGTTAAAGCAGGACTGTCTAGGGTACTAGTTTGTGAGGATTCAGTCACCATTTTTAGCCAACTGTATACTCACAGGCCTCCGTAGTCGTGATCTAAAGGTTGGCTATTGCTTGAGCTAACAGCAGGTTTTAACAATATCCATAGTTCTAGTTTTAGTGGCATGGAGAAGCCAATGGTTATGGGTTTGTGTGGGCTTCCACACAGATTTCAGAGGAAGTTCTTGGTGACCAGGCAGTGAGCCCTGTGAGGTCAGTGCATGAACCCCTGAGAATAAAGCCGAAAGTGCAGCAGAGACACTCAGAGGTTGGAAATGCCAGGAACATGTACCGTCTGCTGAGGAAACCTACAGGCAGGGATTGGAGCTAGTCTATGACAAAGACCATGTGAGACGCAGCTGATAAGGCTGCAGCAGTGAGGCTGCCTAAACACTGTGGAGCTCCCATCATACCAGCGCCTGCTCCAGATGCTGGACACTGAGCTACAGTTTTAATGTTTGCCATGAGGGTTTTGGTCTTTTTGAGTTCAGTTCCTTCTTTGGATTCAATTCTGTTCCTTCTGTGTAGACTGGGAATGTTTACCCGTACCACTGTGTGTTAGAAGTAATTAGATTTCTTTTTAATTTTTACTGGCACTCACAGCTAAGACTTTTCAGCCATGCTGGAACTATTAAGACTTTGGCAAGCCCAGTGCGTTTTGCATAAGGAGATAGACATGAGCCTTTTGGGGCCTAAGTCAGAATTTCACAGTTTACATAGAAAATATCCCCCTGATGTCTCATATGTTTGACAGGTATTGGACCATGGTAATAGTTATACGCATCACTAGGTTCATTCTTTGATGAGCTCAGTAGCTGAACACACTGTTATGGGGTGGGGGCAGGTCATGGGGGGGGTGAAGCTGGTCCCAGGGGTATAAGGTGGCTGTATTCTTATCCTTTGCTCCTCTTTCTCTCTCTGTTTCCTGGTCTCTATGTTGTGAACACTTCTCCTTAGCTGTGCCATTCTGCCATTTCATTTCTGCTTTGGAGCCAGCCAACTCCAGACTGAACTCACTGGAACTATCAGCCCAAATACAGCTCTCTTTCTAATGCACCTATGTTGTCCCACCATTAGAAAAGTGGCCACTGCAGGGAATATCTTAAACTGTCCAGGGAATGACCAATGCAATCATTTCTCTTTCCCAATGAGATAAGGGTAAAGTAAATATAGATCTGACAATAAACCATACAAGCTGGGGTTACAGATCAATGGAAGAACATCTGTTTATCATATGCCAGGTGATATCCAGGACAAACAGAAAGTAAAAGGAAAGATGGAAGGGGAGGGGAGGGGAGGGGAGGGGAGGGGAGGGGAAGGAAGGATATTATTAAGACAGGGATTTTCAAGGGCATCACCCAGTTATTTGTTTTGGCTGCAACAGCAGTTCTTTAGAAGATACACAGAGTAAGCATCTTTAAAATCACTCAAATAACACAAAAAATTAATAAACACATGGAGACACATGCATACATTTGAGAAGAAACTATGAAGAAATCTAACCTACTTTCAATAGGCAAAACAATACACAGGAGAAAGCCCTTACACAACACAGATAATAGATTAATGAACATAGACTTTAAAAACTCTATTGTAAAATTTCCAATTAATTAATAAGAAATCTCATAATAACCAATCAGATAAATAATTACAACAGATAAATGGATAATATACAAAGAAACAAAAGGAAATTCAAGGACAAGATGTACCATGTATGAACTGAAAATCTCCCAGGTAAAAAGGCTATTAAAGATGACAAAGAAAGAAAAAGAGATTGAAAGAGAGACTACATAATGAGTAAAGAGAAATTATAAAGTGTAATATAGAATAATTAAGAATAAAATTAAACAAATACCTGTGTAATCGTGTATTCAAAAGAAAAGGAGAGAGAATGGGCAAATTTTAAAATGATACTATTTGAATAAATTCTAACTGATAATACAACCTCCCTATCTAAGGCAAAGAAGTCCAAGAATTAAAAATGAATAAGCCCACACCCAGTCACCCAGATATTAAAGGTCTAGAAACCCACATCTGAAGAAAAACTGTGTGGAAATAGGTCACACTTTATACAAAGAGTAACACTAATATTAATGCTGGCTAAATCTTCATTAGAAAACATGAAAGAATGTAATGATATACTTAATGTGCTGAAAGAAATACACACACACACACACACACACACACACACACACACACATATAACCTAGAATCATTTAGCCATTATGAATAATATTTAAAATAAAAAATTAAAATATGTTCAGGTAAACAAGACCTGAGAGGATCTATACTCAGAAGATTTCAACTAAAAAAATATACATTACATTAAGAAACAGTCATGACACAGACCTATAATCCAAAAACTTTGGCTGGCTGAGGCAGAATTGCAAGTTTGAGCCAAGCCTGATCAATTCAGTCACTTAAGGAGACCCTGTCTCAAAATTAAATTAAAAATTTTACAAAGGTCTGGGCATGTTTTTCATTGTGCAAATTCTAGGTTCAGTTCTCAGTAATATGTATGTGGAACAGAGTAGATGGATAGGTAGAGACATACACATATACATAATGGGGATCTTAAAGCTAAAGGAAAATAGCTCAGAATGTAATCTTACATCTACAAAAAAGAATGAATAACATAGAAGAAAATACACAAATAAATACATAAAATATCTCAATTTTCTTTGTTTCTTTGAAAAACAACTAACAGGGGCTGGGGATATAGCTCAGTGGAATAAGTGCTTGCCTAGCAAGCACAGGGTCCTGAGTTCGATCCCCAGTACCGCAAAAAAAAAAAAAAAAAAAAAAGAGTAAAAAAAAAAAAAAGAAAAGAAAAACAACTAACAGTTGAAAGTTATAGCATCACCGTACAGGGAGATATATATCTAGACATAAAAATAATATCATAAAACTTGGAGTTATTGCATTCCTATTGTACCTGACATTTATTTTTAAATATTAACTTTGAGCAAATTTATATATTATAACTTTTTATTATAATTCATAAATCACAACTAAGAGTACAAAAATTAGAATTAAAAGGCCATGAATAAACCCAAATGCTCTAAAAGCAAATGTAATAATCAGATAAAAGGCCATAAGCAAAGTACAGAAAAGCTATAAAGTATGACACTGTCTTGGTTACTTTTCTCTTGTTGTTGAGACAAAATACCCAACGCCCAAATTGAAGGAAGGAAAGGTTTCTTTAGCTTACAGTTTGTGGAGGTTTTAGTCCTTACTTGGCTGGTTCTGAGGCAAAATGGCACACGGCAGAGGGCAAACTGTTTACGGCAGCAGAGCACAGCAAAAGCAACTAGCAAAAAGGGAGGAATGGCCTCAAGCAGCCTCTTTTCTTCCCTTACGTTGTAAACAGCCTACCCCCACCCAGGAGGTGTGTACCTCTTACACAATCTCCATGCCCTCCTCTTCCACAGGCTCAGGATGTTTACAAAGTAAGCACCCCAGTTTCCTCTTGAGTCACTCAGCTAAACCTCCAGATTCCCCAAGTTGACACAATGTATCAACCATAACATTCCACCGCTTGTCAACTTGGGAATCAGACGCATTTCCTTAAACCAGTTTTCAGATACAAAGACATGCTTATATTAGAACCATAACATTTTGTCCTCATACAAATGAAAATTAAACACTTCCAACATTTAAAGGCACAATATAAACATTACCATTCCAAAAGGCACCAACAGGGTAATACAGAGCGCTGGGACCAAAGCAAGTCCAAAATCCAGCAGGGCTAACATTATGTCCTATAATTCCACATGCAACATCTGAAGAAACTTGTGGCACATTGTAAGCTCCAAAGGGCTTGTGTGAATCCACCCCTACGGCACTTCTGGTGGTTACAGCCTCTACAGCTTCTCTCTTAGGTCTGCTTTGCTGCCCAGTGGCAGCTTTTCTCAGATGATCCACGCTCCTGTTTTTTCTAAATTTCTGAGGTCTCCAGGGAACCTTTTGCTTCACACTCACAGCCTCACATATTGCCCTCTCTGGGGCACACTGCCTGGCCTCCCAGGCCTTCTGAAATCTGGGTGGAAGCCTCTTTAACCTCAGAACTCTTCCTTTTTTCTTGCATCTAAAGCCAGGGCCATATGGATGATGCCAAGGTCTGCTGCCACCTGGAGCAGTAGCCAAACTTTTCTCTCTCTTGGCCATAGGGGTCGAGTGCCTGGATCGCTGGGCACACTGAATCTAATGCTGAGGAACCAATTTTTTATGCTGCCTCCATTCTGGAACCTGGTGCCGCTGCTGCTGCCATTTTGGAATATGGCACTCTTTGGCTTCCTTCTGAAGGCAAGGTCTTTCACCCTTGCAGTTTTGAGATGCAAAGGTTGGAGACTCACTTCCTGTAATGACCTCAGGCCATGTTTACCATTCTCTTGTTCCTTCTTAGCAATAGAGATCTCCTCAGCCTTATCTTTGCAATCCACAGCTTTACCGGAGCTTCTTTTCTGGTCAAACTCGCAGCATTTAAAATCATCCTGCTGGGCTCTTTGCTCTTGATTGTCAATATAAATCTGTCTAAAAGCTGCTAACAATAACCATGCCACTGCCCCAACATTCGACTGCCTTGAAATTTCTTTTGCCAGATTAATCAGTTCGCTGCCAGCCTTAATCTCTGTCTTAGGCAAAGTCTCTGGACATGAGCAAAATGCAGACAAACTTTTTGCCAAGCCATAACATACATCATCTGGAGTCCAATAACCAATGCAGTCCTTCCCATCAGAAACCTTTCAAATCCAGTCTTTACCAGCAGGATTTCGAACAGCCTTCTGGTCTTTTGAGCTCTGAACATTATCTCTCATACAGAACAGCCGAAGGCGTTCCAGTGCTTCCCTTTTAGGCGACATCTCTGAACCTTTCCAAACTCTTCCCACAAGCAATTTCCAAAGATTCTTGAAGCACATGGTCAGGTATAGTAACAGCAACAACCCCACTCCTGGTACCAAATTCTGTCTTGGTTACTTTTCTCTTATTGCTGAGACAAAATACCCAACGCCCAAATTGAAGGAAGGAAAGGTTTCTTTAGCTTACAGTTTGTGGAGGTTTCAGTCCTTACTTGGCTGGTTCTGAGGCAAAATGGCACACAGCAGAGGGCAAACTGTTCACGGCAGCAGAGCACAGCAAAAGCAACTAGCAAAAAGGGAGGAATGGCCAGAAGCAGCCTCTTTTCTTCCCTTACATTGTAAACAGCCTACCCCCACCCAGGAGGTGTGTACCTCTTACACAATCTCCATGCCCTCCTCTTCCACAGGCTCAGGATGTTTACAAAGTAAGCACCCCAGTTTCCTCTTGAGTCACTCAGCTAAACCTCTAGATTCCCCAAGTTGACACAATGTATCAACCATAACAGACACCAGTAAAAGAAAAAGTGGTAGCGTTAAATGAAACTATAAATTTAAACATAATAATAAATAACTATAAATTAATCATAATTAATTTAAGTAAAGAGACATTTATTTACTTCTTGGGTAGTCTTGGTCATTGAAATTGCTGCACATGCATTTTCAGTTTCTCCTCTAGGACCCAAAGGGCAGAGGGTTACTGTGACATACAACATACTCTAGGGTCCTCCTACAGAGTAACACTATCTGTTGAGAAAAAATCGTATTATTTTTGTTTTCCGGGAGAGAGCATACATTTTGGGTGGGTATGATATTTTTCTACAAACTCATAAACTTCAGACACTTGTATAGATACTTTACAAAAGATTATATATATATATATACACACACACACACACACACACACACACACACATATGACCAGAAGAAACATTCTCAGAAAAATTAGAATTAGAGGAGAGAGAATTAAAAATATAATATAATAACATTTTACACTCAATCAACATTGCTAAAATTTTAAAGGCCAGAAGAACTAAATATCAGAGAAGTATATAAAAAATTTATTCGCAATACTTTTCATACCTTATTGAAAGTCAGTGTATATCTAGATTTGGCCTGAGCAATTCCACTGCTAGACATTTATGCAAAAGAGCTAAAAATATTGTCCACCAAAGGAAACATGGCAAATGTATTTACCATAACCTCAAGAAGAAAAATAATTATTAACTATTGGAGAATGTATCAATAGTGCTGTCTTTTATAATATAATGGGATATTAATCAGAAAAAGAATTGGGCTACTTATAAGTGTCATAGTTTATATATAGAGAGATATAGATGTCAAAACCGTACATATACACTTACATAAAATATTAACGTGTGTGTTTGCATGTTAAAAAGTTTATTCCACTTTATCATTTTATCTTTACATGTGGAACATGGCTTAAAGATAAATCTTTTATTTAGCCCTCATTTTAAAGCAAAGCCACGAATTTTCTTCCGGCTTCACTTCCCCGTGTGGCTGATGCTTCCGTTCCTCGCCCCCTCTCACAAAAGCTTTCGTGGAGTTGTCAGCACTGTCGCTACCCCCTTCCCTGGTGATTTCTCCTGCACGTTCTGCAAGCATCACTTCCCACCTACTCTCACCTACGACTCTTGTCGTCAAGGTCCTCAGTAACTCCCACCACACGGAATCCCGTGCTCAACCCCATCAGACCTCTGCGAGCTGTGAACACTGCTTGAAACACTTCTTTGCTTATCTTCTGGGTGCCTGTCCTCCTTGGTTCTCGTCCTTTGCTCTTCTTGTGCTGCTCAAAGCTGTGTCTACAGTGTGTAACAGTCGCCAATTACATTTTCAATAAGTAAATGAATAATGTTGTGCATTAACATTCTCTATTTCTCTTCACTTAATGGTAATCATGAAATAGAGTCAAATATATTTAATAAGAATTGAATGTCAGTCCTCTACTTTTCTCTTCTAAAACTGATATCACATGAAAAGTGAATGTTAAAATAGAGATAAAACTCATACCCTAATGATAATTATAATGCATTTTTAGAACAACAAAGCACAAAAATTTTTACAGTTTAATTTTAGTATTATCTTTGTAATCAGAAAATAATTAACAAGCTTTAGCACTTGTATATAGTGTCAATACTAAAATTATTCATCTACATTGTGTCCATAAATGTCTCGAAGGTCTTCTTTTTGTTCATATAAGGTTTTATGTGCAAATCACACACTTGTCAAAAACCTTTTCAAATTAAATAATAAGGATAAGGAGCTACACATACAATTGCTGTCTGAAGAGAATTAAACAACTTTAGTTTTCCATTTATAGAACAACCAACAAAAATAGAATGCTTCTGTCAAAAAATAAGTTTATTTCCTTAACATGGTGCATAGAGATTCAATACATTTTCTATAAAAAACAAGCACAGTAATAAAACATTAAATTGCAGTATAGTATGGATACATGTTTGTATTTTTCTTTAATTAAAACTGTGTTATCCAGCTAGGATTATTCTATCCCAAGTTTTTTCTAAGTGTTGCTTGATGTCCTGAGATTTAAAAAGGAGACAAACTTTTAAGACTGATATACCTGAGTTATGCTCCAGTAGCATAATTATTTCAGCAAGAACTGGCCTCTTGTTTTACCTCACAAACCTAGGCTTCTTTCAGCGGAAAAAATCATTTTATAATGATTATCAAACAGATGTGATTTACTAAATACTTGAGAATAAAAGCACTGCACAATTTTAATGGATCTGTAATTGTAATTCCCAAGTATCTTTCCTTCCACAACTAATTGGGTAATGACATTGCTAGAATTAATCCAAGGTCATCAGTGTGCACATAGTACAGATGGTTTCCACTATTTTATGAGTATACAGGGGATTTAAGATTACTGTTGCCTGCTGCTTTTCAAACTTATTTTTATTCTTAAAAATCCACATTTTCACTGCAGCTGAACAGCTAAGCCATATGTTGCTTTGTGAATACTTTAAAATATCTGTTGCATGTAATTATTACACTAAAGCTAGCATGCATTAGTTCTTTTCAGTTTTGCCTTAAAGAGAGGATGTTAACAGTATGTTGGTGTGTGTGTGTGTGTGTGTGTGTGTGTGTGTGTGTGTGTGTCCTTTAAGAATCAAGCTTTATCTTAAATTGTGGACTTTGTGAGAATTTCAACCTAAAATACACAGGATGGCTTATCTGTTCCTTCTATGTAATATATTTCAGCAGACTTCAGAACTGCCTGGTGCTGCTTAAGGTATTATGCTAATCACCTTGCAGCTAGAAAGTCTAGCTTTGAGATATGTTTTCCACCTTCACCCAGTGGTAGTCATGATAAATAAGGATGAGGTATTTCTGTGCTTTTGTCAGAATTCTGATATGCCATGGGCATGTTTGACAATTTGCACGTTTGAAAAGCTTTCTGATGCAGCATGATTTATGAAATGCTTTATTAAAAATAGTATTAGTAATGACACTTTTTATTTGTTAATAGCTAAGAGTCATCAAGGTGCTTGTACATGGGAAAGATCTTCACACACATACCTGAGGGATCAGAAGTCATCTTTCAACAAGTGACAGCAATTCAAACTCATAAATTTTAACTGACTTCCTCAAGCCAATGCAGCTAGTGAGTGAAAATAAAACAAAGAGTGTGGGCTTCCTATTGTTCTGGCTTCCTAGAGCCCGCTCTGCTGCAGGAGGAAGGTCTAGGGAAAGGAATTTTTCCTTTCTCTCACTTCTAGGTTCGCATCTAGCCAAGCAACATAAAGTGGCAAGATAATTTTGTATTCTCAGTTATTTTAAAACAGAACATTGTCAGAGTTCTTCAGAAAGACGCAAATATGTATTACACACACACACACACACACACACACACACACACATTCATATACAGCCCATACACACACACTCTCTTTCTCTCTCTCTCTCACTCTCTCTCTCTATATATATATAAAATGAAGGCTGACACGTCCTAAGAAGTACAGCGTGAGAAAGCAAACAAGAGCCAAGGGTTTATTTCTTATCTGAAGGTGGGCAAGTGTGACCCAGGAAGAGTTTCAGTTTGAAGGGAAGAAGAAGCTGATGCCTCAGTGCCCAGGTGACCAGACAGGAGACTTTCTCTCTGACACAGAAGAGGAGGAGCCTTGCCATCTCATAGGCCTTCAGCTAATTGGCTGAGTCTCATCTGTGTTACTTAGTCTATTTATCTGAATTTAAGTTTAATCTTGAGCTCACTCCCAGAAACACCCAGAGTAATGTGTCACCAATATCTGTATACACAAAGTGCCCAGCATAGCATGAAGCTGGTGTTTGCCATAATTATGTTCTTTGCTACCATTTTAATACTTATATGTTTGGTTAAAATAAAATTCCATAAATAATTTTAAAATAAATAGAATAAATTGATACTATATATAGTGTATATATGTTTATATATGCACATATGCTTTTATATATATGTTTACTTATATATATTAGTGAATATATATTCAATAGTAATCAATGTAGTGAAGTGAAAAAAATCCAGGAAACATTAAAGGAGACTCTGGGGCACCTGAATATTAAGACACAGACAGACAGGATTCTATCTTTCAAATAGAAGTCACAGGACACTATTAGGGGACAGAGTCACCTGAGGGGCTGCTGAAAGAGACAATACACTCAGTTAAATCAAAGAACAAGAAAGTCTACGCCAGGCTGAGGAAAAGTCAAAGTGCAGTAAAAAGACACAAACATGCTAAAGGAAAAGATTTTGCTGAGGACTCTCCAGGATCACATAAAAGATGAGAATTTGCAGGGTCATAAATATTATTAAATTTCGAAATAGATGAGATTTAATCCTGATAATAAGAGAATTGACTGCTGGTTTTGAGTCGGGATACTGCAGTGAGGGACGGGTCACACCCTTTCTGCGCACCGCACACATATTTGTGTGGAAAGCGCATATTACATGGGATCTTTAAGATTTTAAAATGTCTTAAACCATAAGTCCTTTTCTTGTTTGAAGCCCCAACAACATATTTTCAGAAATAATAAATATTGTATAAAATGCTATATTATTATCTCTTTCCTTCTGCGTGGATTCTGCTCATCACATGAAAAAGTCTGATATAGCAAAATAAGACACTAGCCTTTGGTAATCACTGAGATCATGAAAAATAAAATTTCTTCTTTCTCGTCTCTTATTCTGTCAGGCATTATGAAATTGAAATAAAACCTGTTTCAATTAAAAGAGCTCTGTTTCCTACTCTGGTCTGATAACCAGTACTGCTGAATTCAGGTCAGTCATAATTTAATCACGATGCACCCACCAGCTAACACAGGTTCACTCAAATGCATCTTTTTCTCCTCCCCAAGGAGGGAAAAACCAAGGCTAGAGTGCAGCATGTTTGAAATTAGCTAATTACAAGGAGCATTTTTCCTGAGTCTTCTCATGAACGTGGACAAGGCAAGCAGAGATCAGAGCTTCTAGAAGATGCCATACCGTTTGCTGATTACTACAATAAATTTAATTTACAGATAGTTAACTTGATTCTATCACTGAATTTACTGTCCTTGATCAAGAGTTTGAAAAATATGAAGTTGATATTAATTTCTTTCATTATTCGCCTTTGGATTAATTCATCTACTGAAATCATGGTCATTTTAGTAAATTAACTTCCCTTACTTTCTACATCTCCAGGCTATTTAAAAGTCAAACAACATTTTATTGCTTACTCTGCTAAAGTGCGCGGGTGTGAACATGAATGAGAAGCAGTTTCTGGTCATCAAAAATGCACTCCATAGTGGCTAAAGGATTTGCATTTATTGCTCTGTTAATTAGAAGAAAATATGATGTAAGGGGTACAGTTCACGATCAAGTGCTTTGGGGCTACAGTGTGTAAGTCAAAGAAAGTTCTGATCATGAAAAATATATTCTAATTCTAGATGTCTCAGCCTCAGCATCATTGACTCCCCAGACCAGAGAATTCTTTTCAATGGGGAGGTGCCCTGGGCATTGCAGTATGTTAACAGGGCCCTGCACCCTATTAGAAAAATGCTCACACTACACCCCAAGAAGCAATAAAAAACGGGTCCAGAAAGTGCCAACTTATGCCCTACTGAGAACCACTGCTGTTACTGTAGAGGAGAAGATCAACATTATAAAGGCAATTAGAGGAAATATTCCCCATAGAGGGTACAAAAAAAAAAGAAGAATAAAAGGAGGAAAACAGGAAAAAGTCTGAGAAACCACAAGAAGCAAGAATTTCCAATAGGAATCTGACCGGTGGTGTCTCATGCTATGTTCAGTAATAGGTGGAGTGGGAGGATGACATTCAAGCAGCATTCTAGGTAGGATCTTCAGATAGTGACCTTTGCAAGGAGCATCCTGCTTGAGTCCACTTGTCTAAGCTGACTGCACAAAATCAGCCCTCTTCAGGTTGAGCTGTGTGGGGCAGCTGCCGGGCCCCCATTAATACTACACACTTGCAGGTGTGACTAACAGTTCTGTTTGGCACGGAAGCTCTCCTCTCCTAGCTTGGCAGGGGTCTAGTCTGGACACCTCTCTCTCTCTCTCTCTCTGTCTCTCTCTGTCTCTCTCTCTCTCTCTATATATATATATATGTGTGTGTGTGTGTGTGTGTGTGTGTGTGTGTGTATATATATATATATAATCCGTCATGTATCCTTAATTAATAGCCACCAGTCTAATCTCATTTATGCTTCCTCCATCTCCCATGTGATTTTCTTGTCTTTAGTAGTGTGAGGTAATATAACGTATATTGAGCTAACAATATACATTGTTGGAGTTCCTAGCTCGCAATTTGATCCTGAAAAAAAGTATTCACTTAAGCTCTCAACCTCACTTTAGACACCTGTAAAACTGAACTGTGCAATCCCTGCAACACTTATCTTCTATATGTAATCTGATAAAATGATCACAATAAACAGATCACTGGTGAAAATGTTAGCTGAACTATTGCAATGAAATATGTAAAGAAGCAAAGGTAGGTTATGTAACGTGATGTAACCATAAAGCCATGTAGTAAAATTTAAATGATATGTGCTGTGCACAGAGGAATAAATAAATACAACCACACACAATGAGTCATATGTTCAAATATAACATGTGACTCTCAGAACAATGTTCTGGGAGGTTCAAGGCTCCTATATTTTAAGAATATATATGATAGATTTTTTTTTCCTATACATGGGTTCATGCTACACATTTAATTTACAATTTGTGCTTTTCATGTACATTTATTGCAACTGTTTTATAATTATATAAATTGTCAGCTCTGAGATGAGATGAAAGATAATCAAGAAACAAAACTCTACTACTGTTTCCACTGTCACCACAACTGCTTCTCAAAGGCAAGAGGGAGAATAAGCAGGCAGTGCTGCAATTTGTGGGTTTACATGTCTGAATTTTTATGCACTACAGCCATCATGTCTGAGCAACCTAGAAACTGCTACATAGATTTAAGAATGTTGCTGCCAGGCATCTGTGTGTGTTCAAATTTTATTTTTAAACAGCCAAGAATTTTAGTAAGAGTTCAAATTTTATACTTAATTGCAAAAACTCATACAGATGCATGCCAGGGGAACCTAGTTTTTATCCAGATAAAAGGCACGTAGTAACACTTAGATATCCTCAAAAGAAGAATAGAATGCAGTTTCAAAAGAGTTTTAGAAAGCACTACAGTATGTCTAAACTTTTATTTTTAAATGGAGTTTTTTCTGCATATTCTTTATCTGTTCATTTGTTACTGATCAATGTAATACTACTCTGCCATAAAGAAGGATAAACCTGACTCATTTGTAGTGTAACAGATGCAGCTTTGGATCACAGTGTTACATGAAGTAAAAGCAGACACGTCATGAATTTAAATATCACATGATTTCTCTTATATGATAAATCCAAAATATAAAGAGCAGAATGAAAGGCAGATGATTGAAAGTAGGGAGACAGATCTTTCTGTCTATCAGGGAATCGGGATGGAAAAGCAAGGGAAAGAGACAAAAACATTTGTGTTATGTGGTGTACAAGGAATGCAATCATTATGTACAGCACACATGCACGAAAAAATGTAAAAACTGAACAAAGTTAAAAAGCAAACAGTAATCTCTTTGAGACACTAATCTTTAGCCTTGGCCATTCTTCTGGTTTAGATTTTTAAAATATATCCTCCAAAGCCCATATGATTAGAGACGGGGCTTCTGGAAGGTTCCGCTGAGTGTAGAGCTGGCAAGCTGTGAAGAGCTAAGTCCTGGCCACGGGAGTCCCGGGAGTGTGACCTGGGAGGGTGCAGCAGCTCCTTCCTGACTGCCCCGTCATTCTCTACTTCCTGGCCACAAGGATGCAAGCAGCTTTCCTCTGCGAGACCACATGGCAATTCCTTTACTGCCTTGGAACCAGCCAAAAGTGGAATGGATCCCCTATGATCCATGTATAAGTCAGTGCTCACTACAGAAACAGATCTAACACAAGGCACACAGATGCAAAGGAATTTACAAGATTGGCTTACAATGGCTGTCTGCAGAGTCAGTCACAGAATAGTGCAAAAGGCCAGGCTGTGTGCTGGAGATGCCAAGGATCCAGTCGAAGATGGAGCAGTGTCCTGGGCGTGGTGATGCACTCCTGTAATTCCAGAGCTCAGGAAGCTGAGGCAGGAGGATTGTTGTGAATTCGAGGCCCACCTGGGCTACAAAGTGAGGTCAAGGCCAGCCTGAACTGCATAGTGAGATCCAGTCTCAAAAAGTCAAAAAAAAAAAAAGAAAATAATATAAAAAAGAGAATAGCAAAACACGAACAAAGCAAAGCAAGGACATTCAAGGTGATACAGGGTTTCACACCAAATGATAGGGATTAACAGTGGCTGTTATGGGGGCAAGCCCCCTGGCATGGTCTTCCACACCCAGGACTATGCTGAGCCAATTTAGCTAGGCATTTCTTACTCAGCCTGACTTGATCAGGTAACTGTCACAGCCATGAGCCAAAATAAACCTCTCTTGTTATGGTTGTTACCGTTAGTCATTTTGCCTCAGCAAGCAGAGAATGACTGAGACAGCCATGAGCTATATCAGAGATAAGTTTACACCACTTTTCAGTTTTACTGAGGTCTAAATGATACACAAAGAACTGTATCTATGTACTAAGCATAGCTGGTGAGTTTGGGCATATGCCCTACTGTGACACTTCGGCTTCCATAAGGATTTATTAGATGTCGTTAAGGTTGATATGACTGGGAAGCATGGTAAAATATTCCACTCTCACAAGGATTATTTTGAATTATAAAAAATAGCAGATGTATAAGGGGCCCTTGCAACTTCCTTTTTCTTCCTAAAATCAGAAGATAAAACTCTCCTGTGAGAGATACTCTTGCTGTACGTATAACAAAGAAAGTATTCATTTTAATAGAGACTAAGGATGGTATGCCTGAGAGAAATCTATGCAACAAACTTTGTTACACTGACCTTGATACTGTGTCCAGAACTAACTGCCCCAGACCAAGCCCTTTGGTCTTGTGATATTTTCAAGGTTTACTACGCTTTTCCCAGTTAGCGGGCAAACGTTTAGCGCTAGCTGCTCCTCTGGTCTCCACTGCCCACCCTCTGTGTCCTCGCAGGTACATGTGGGAGTCTGTGTGTATTCTTCTCATTTAGTCTGTTTTATGCCAAATTAACCCTTGGGGCCCATCAGACAGTGCTAAGAGGCATAGGTAAAGCTTCCCTCTCCTTACAGATTGTTACATAAATAATCATGAAAGCAAATGATATAAAGTGAAGCAGGATAATTTTCCTAGTTAATTACTCACAAACTGAATTAATGAAAACTGGACTGAAATCTTAGCATTGGCATTTCGCTAACTTTGAGATTCTAGGGCTGGAGGTACAGCTCAGTGGGGTAAGTGCTTGCCGCTAAGCACTAAGGCCCTGAGTTCGATCCCCGGTCCCGGAAAAAAAAAAAAAAAAAAAAAAAGAGAGATTCTAGGCTACTTAAGAAAGAAGCGTGGCAATAACATTCTCTACCCCTTTTGTTTTATTGTAAGGATTACACATAAAAAATATGTGTAAAGCATCTTGCCCAGTGATTGGCACTTAGCATAAACATTGCTACTAAAAACAATAATAAAGCCAAAGTCATGACATCAGACCCATGCAGCCCGTTCCATAATTCTAAAATCACTATGGCACTCATCATTCTGTATATTCATCATTTTAAACATATATGTTTGTATTTTTTTCTCAGAATAGTCTGACATCATATTAGTGACCATATTTCACAACTAAAAACTACCCTACTTTGTTAAACAACAGAATCTTTGGGAAGAAAATCCAAACGATAACCCAGAACTGTTTTTAATCAAAGAAAAATCCATTTTATCTGTTATCATTTACACGTTCTTCCATAGACTTTATTTGAATTTTTTAAAACATGAGTTAAACTCACAAGCTCTACATGCATGAAAAAGGTGTCATTCTCCACATTACAAGCTTTGTGACATGATTTTAGACAATGAAAATTTCCTATGAAGGTACTTAGCATGTAGTACATTCTAAATAATGTTTCCTCTTATTTCTCTAGTTGTAAAAGTGCTTTGCACAACACTGCCTTCATCTGAGAATTAATAAAAGCTCTGAGTGGAAATCAGCAGTGTGTGGTAGTACAGAGAAAATGAGTTGAAGTCACGCTCTTGCAGTGGTCTGCAGACCACCCGCAAGACCCTCTTCTCTATCTGTAGCCCCTTCTTGATGTGATTAAAGTTCTCCTCCTCTTCAGAGGTAAAGAATATTTCTCCACCACTTAAATTTGCAGCTGGTCACATGACTTTACTGAACATAACATTTTAAAATGTAGCAGGCAGTCTTGTAGCACTGAGTGGGTACCATTTTGTTGGCCCTCACCAACCCTCCATTGATGCTGGGGATAATTTCCTGAATATTAATAAACCATATGGAGAGAGATGCCAAGCCCTGCCAGCACCCAAGCTGGCCCAGATGTGGACATGACACCACCTATATTACTGAGTCTCATCCTAACCAAAGCACTCTATGTAGGAAAAAGTGCCAAGATGGCACAGAGAATTGTGAGGAAAAAATATATGTATTATTTTGTTCAACTATCTTTGAATGCCATTAGCTTAACAGAAAGACAAAACTGAAAGGATTCATACTAAAGTTTTACTATTGAATATATTCGTGTGACCTTCAGCAGGTGGCTTAGTATACAGAAAGTTAATCGCCTGACTTGGAAAATTGAAACAGTAACTTCTTTCTATAAGGTTATGGTGAGAATTAAAAATGAAACATTTAAACCCCTTGGCACATTGGCTGGTTCGTGCTTTATTACCTTTGCATTACCTTTTCTTTCTTTTCCAGTGACATTTTTTTAGAATGTTCTTAAAATCCCAAAGTATTTTTGTGCAAGATGTACCCCAAAAATGTATAAAGCCCATAGAACAAGGACTTATAATACAGCCTAAGCTGTTCCTTAAACTGAATTCTTTGACATGAGTTTCTTTGCCCCAAAGAAAGAATATCTGTAATTAATTCACACAGAGAATTATAAATCCTTATTCCTGTGCAGGTTTTTTCTGCAACGCTATTCTACTCCACTGAACCACATTAAATTACGTTACAGTGGAAAATTCAAGATTCAGAAAATAGCAAATGTAAACTTGGCTGACTTCAAAGTCTGAAAATATCATTCAAAACTAATCCTTGCTTTCCTTTGATCTCCAGTGAATGTCGCGTCCATTCCATTCAAGTAATTTTAAACATCGCCGCATCCTGGAATAAGCATCACTTCCACTCCTTGGGCCCAGAAATGTTAAAATGCAGTACTCTGCCCTTGGGTTAGAGCTCCTGTCTTCTCCCATTCTGACTCTAATTATTCCACATCTGTCCTTTGCCTCTTAAATTTTAAAGACAGGGTTTCACTATGCAGTTCAAGACGGCCTTGAACTCACTTTGTAGCCTGGGCTGGCCTCGTATTTGCAGCACTCCTTCGGCCTCAACACTCTGAGTGCTGGGATGACAGGCGCGCACCCCCACTCCTGACTGCCTTTTGCCCCTGATTCCTCCATTTCCTAAAATCTATCCACAGCATTCACCACCCCATCCAGAAGGCCATGCAGCAGGAATCACCTGAACCTCTAACCTCTCACTCAAGGTCTCCCCTTAGTTTTCTTTCATCTAATTCAAGCTAATAAAAAACCTTACTGCCCAGTGAACACCATTTCCTTCTTTTCTGTTTTATCTTCATTGCCAGTCTACACTAGGGGAAAATAATAGCTTTAGGATAGAAATATTTCATATTTAATGCTCTCTACCTATAACTGGACTTTAAACTGTGCTTAGTAACCCTGGGCCGTTTTCCTTTGCCCCTTCTTTAAGTAACCATTCCCAATATCCAGTACATGTCTCTATGCCCAAATAAAAACCACTCTTACCCATTTATTCTTTTAACATTTTTGTGTCTAGAAGATAAAACAGTGACAAAATTATGGAAGATCTTTGCTCTTGTGAGTCTTTTTTTATAAAGAAAGAAAAATTCAATCCACACATAAAAAAGTTATAGTCTTGTAAGTGTTATGAAAAAAATAGAAAGGACGTTCTGAAAAAGTAAAAATTAGGTGAAGAGATGAAGGTGCTTAGTGCTCTTAAATACTAGAATAAACATCTTTTGAATGACATAATTACATTAGGACTTATAAGATGAAAAGACAACCTGAAGAACAGCTATAAAAACAGCCCTAGGCAATAGCACTGGGTGAGAATTATTTTAGTTAGTATTCTCTAGAAGACAACTGATATGAAATATATGTGTGTGTGTGTGTGTGTGTGTGTGTGTGTATGTACAATGTCTTATTTTCTTATTAATGACATAAAATACCCAATACCCACAAGTTGAAGGAGAAAAGAGTTATTCCTCGTTCACTCTTCAGCTTGTAGAAGGTGAAGTGCACAGTCTTCACTGCATAGTCTGCTGGCTCCAAGGCAGGTTGGCAGGGTGAAGGAAAAACTGTTCATGGTCCAGAAGGCAGACAGCAGCAAGCAGCGGCAGCAAAAGCAGTCTGCCTCTCCCTTTTATCCCACTGAAGCTACCAGCCTTTTGGGTGGTGCCATCCAGAACTCTAATAATGCCAATTAGTGTATTAGTTTAGTCCACATACCATTAATCCCTGTGTCACATGCCCTAGATCCAGCCAGCTCCAAACTTCCCAATGTGTGACTGCATGAGGCTTGCTGGGGAATATCTGGGTATGAGCCAAGCATACACAAAGTTATGCAAGGAGTTTCAGTAATTAGACTTACAGGATCAAGGATCACAGCGCACAGTGATCACGTAGGAACTGGAGACTAGACGATACAGCAGCTGCTCAGTGCACGAAGGCAGGTGCCACATAAGGGACATCCTGGACACAGCACAAATCTGACACAGAAAGTCTGGAAGCTTCTTGGAGAGTAGCTCATGTGAGTCATCACTGAAAGGTGGGAGGAAACAGAGTCTGATGTCCACTGGTCATATCAGTAGAATGGAGCTGTTCACACATGTCAAATTCCTCTTTCTTTCCCTTTTATTCCATTCAAGGGAAGCCTATCAGATGGTGCCATCCACAATATAAGCGATTCCCCCTTCCGTGTAATGGCCTATTTGCTAATCATCTGTGGAAATACCCCACAGGCCAGACAGAAGTGCATTTTACTCTTTGCTGGGCATTCTTTCAGTCACATTGGCACACCATGATTAATAGTCACAGTGCCAACTAGACACACCCCTGTAAATATACTTAATATCCAAATCCAACCATGAGTTTATAATTGTGGCTAGCACAGTACAACCATCTCGCACATACATGGAAATGTGGTCATTTTCTCCCCAGAATGGAAGGTAAGATTTTTCTTCAGAAAATGCTTAACATGTTATAAGTCAAATCTTACAAATTTAACAATAGGTGAATGCAGATATTAACCTGCCTTAGTTACTTTTCTCATTGCTGAGACAACATATCCAACATCCACAAGTTAAGGGAGGAAAGGTCTATTTAGCCCACAGTTTGTAGAGGTTTCACTGCGTGGTTGGCTGGCTCCAAGCCAGGCTGGCCGGGTGGAGGGCCATCACAGAGCAGAAACAGTCCATGGCAGGGCAGGCGGGAAGGTCACTGGAACACCAAAGTAACAAAGCACTGGCTGCAGTGAAAGCAGCATCTGCAGCAACAATTCTTTCTGTCCCTTAAATTCCACCTAGGCTGTCTACCCTTTGGGAAGGCAGTACTCACACCCAAGTTGGAGCACTCAATCCCACAGTCACACCCTTGAGACCCAGCTACCTCCAAAATCCCCTCCTATGAGTCCATGAGGCTTTCGAAGACATCTAGGTATAAGCCAATCAATGCTTCTGTTACATAGTGGAGGAATACAAACAATAAAAACAAACATAACTGCTTAATATATGTGGATATATGCACAAGCATATTAACAAAATAGAAAGAAATACTCAGACAATTACAATCCTCATTTCTGTAACATGTCAGAGTAGTGGCTGGTATTTATATTGCAAATATATCCTAGGATCCATTCTTACTCCCTTGGTCTCGGTGAGTCTTGGTTCTTTTACTGGGGAGGTGACATATACATTTATTTCTGTAAGTTCTACGTTATTTTTCCCTCCTCTCTTGATTGGGTTGCTGTCCTTTCCCTTAATAAGAGGACATGGTAATACTAAAAGATGTCCGCATGTATTTCCTCTGTTTCAAATGTAATCTTCCTTACACTCACTGTGGAATAGTCCAGTTTGCTCTCGTGGTCTGGACCATTCATCCATGCCAACACCACTGCTTTCTTTTTATCCTTCTGACTGAAAGAAAAGATACCAATGTGATCTGGAGGACATTTTAACTTCCAATTCAGCAAATTCATTGCCGGATGCTGATCCAAGCCTTCACCCTCTACAACTAGGACTGCTTGGCCAACAGAGCACACCTTTGCAGGAATATGAAGCAAAAATTTGGTAGTGAGTTATGAGGGGCAATAGGAGTGATATCACTTCTATTTCTACCCTTGATTTCTGAACCCATGAATCCTGGCTCTGGGAGAAACATATCACATAACAGTGTGCTGACTCAGAGGATAGATAGCTGTCTAAAGAAAATTGCATTTAAATGACACAAGAACTGCATCTTTCACAGGCCATTCTACCTTTCTGTCAATCTCGCTGCTCCTGAATGGCAGGGAACATGGGAAGGACAGTGAATTCCATGACTGTGAGCTCACTGCCAGACGTCCTTGGCTGGAAAGTGCATTCCTTGGTCAGAAGCAATCCTATGTGGAACACCACCAGGATGGACAGGGTGTTCTGCAAATCCATGAATGGTAGTTAGGGCAGGAGTATGTACAGAGTATGTACAGTGCCCAGTACAAAGTGTCTGCTTCAGTAAGGAAAAAGCACTGGCCCTGGATGGAAGTGGCTCAGTGTGATTAACCTGCCACCAGGTAGCAGATGAGCACCCAGGGAATGCTGCTGTATGGGGACCTAATGTTGGTTTCTGCTCCCTGTAGATCACTGCAAGCACAGTGACTGTGCCAGGTCAGCCTTGGTGAGTGGAAGGCCATGTTGTTCCTCCCATGCAGAATGTCCACCCCATCCCATGACCACGTTGTTCATGAGCCTACTGGGCGATGACAGGCATGGCTGAGGAAAGAGGTTCATGCTATCCTCAGAATGGGTCATCCTATGAACTTGACCACTAAAGTCCTCTTCTACTAAGATCACCTTTGGTGATCACCTTCATAGTACACAAATATCTTCACATTTGTTGCCCTTATGGGGAGGGCTCTCCCCAACCTCTTTCCCAAATGTCTTTATTACTAATTTTCCAATAATGCTCATTCCAAATCCATGACTATCCAGCCAAGTAATTGGCTATAACCCATGAAATGTGAAGTAGTAACACATCTGGGCCTTTTTCCTTCCAAGCAGAATGTAGTAACAGGTGCACCACCTGGGGTTCTGTCCACTGTGAAGATTTCTCTTCACCACTGTCCTTCAGGGATGTCCTGGAAAAGGGCAGCAGCACCGCTGTCTGCTCTAAGATGGTGCCTGAATAACATGCAGAGCCATCTGTTTAAAAGACTCTTTTCTTCACTTTCCCTGTCCACCGTTCACAGAGTACATCTGATGAGATCATATCGCATACTAAGGGACAGACGGCAAGGTAGAGGAAATAGTAGCCTTGTGCATTTGGGTCCCTTTTTCATGAAACTTCTTCACAGCAAGCCATCTTTTCATCCATTTTTTCTGCTAAACAGGAGGATAAACTATTAGTACTTTTTTCTAGGCCATGAGCTATAAGACTGATTTCTGCAACTCTCTTTGCAAGCCCTTATGAAGAAATTCAACCTCATCTGCTTTTATTTTTATGATTACTTCCAAATTATTCCATATCCTTAAAGTCCATTGTCACACATGTTCTACTTGTAAGAACAAGTGAACCCAAGGAGGTTTCTCAGAGTGTGTCGTCCCTCCATGTGGGCCCTGCTGTGCACCTCACCTTGAGGAGTTGTTACATTACAGTCATTTTCCCATCACGAAGACACAACGCCTGACACCTGCAACTTCAAGGAGGAAAGTTTTATTTTGGCTCACGTTTCAGTCCTTAGTGTGCTGGCACCAAGGCGGGAGGGCGCAGCAGAGGTGCGTGGCCCAGCAGAGCCGCCCAGCACCGATGGTGCCACCCTCACCCCCCGTGACTTGCCTGCTGTGATTAAGCTTCACCTTCTAACACCACGTCTAACTACACATTTCCCCGGGAGCTATTCCACTGATAATTATCATGTCCTCATGATCCGGCAAGTTCTGAAAGTCCCTCTTTGAGTACATGAGGCTCTGGGGGAGTCTTTAGATACAGACCATAACAGGGGCCTTCTGAGATTTCTAGCCTGTTTATAGGTCTAAAAGCAAAAACGGACAATGACCTCCGTCCTCCGTCCGAAGAGCGTTGCACTCCTTCCTTGGTGATTGCATCGAAGAAGGTGCACACTTGGGGCTGGGGGTATAGCTCAGTGGCATAAGCGCTTGCCTGGCAAGCTCAAGGTCCTGAGTTTGATCCCTGGTACCGGGAAAAAAAAAAAATTTTTCTTTTTAAAAGAAGAAGGTGCACACTAATTTCCTTGAGCAGAAATGGATAGGCTGACCAAAAAAAAAAAGGAGAAGAAGTGGATAGGCTGGGGGTGGGAATGTCTCTGCACTGAAGGAGGGGAGATCTCTCCCCCTGGCAAAAGAATAAAATTGGCCTTTGAGTGTTTAAAGTCCTCTGCCTCATTAGGTTCCTTCTAAACATTCCCGATGATACAGGATCCTATTTTTTCCCATCAGTGCCCTTTATTTGCAGATATTCTTTCAGGCTCAGGGGTAAACTTGTATATCTCATTGCTCTTATCTCTTTCTGAACAATTTCTGGAAGTCTTCTTTCATAAGCGTCTTATGCAGTTGTGATTTTAAAAATGCATGTGGTATATCCTGCAGCCAAATGCACTCTAGTGGGAAAGCAGGCTCCTGATAACATTATAGAGCCTTCGCGTGCACCTTATTCTAGCACATGTGGCTTCTCTCTCTTTCCCAAAGTCAAAATGACCACAGACAGTAAAGATGTTCAATTGATTCAGGACCTCAAGGTAGCCACAATAGTGCACCTAAAGTCATCACAAAAGCGAACTTCTAAATTTGCTTCATAAAGTGGCAAGAACGATGTGATGAGGGTGTTTCAAACAATGGGGAATATTTTCCAGTAGATTAATAGCAATGTTTTTATATTTCAATATTATTATTAGATAATATACTAATATTTTCAATTTAAACATTAACTGTTGTTTTATTATACATAACAATATATCATAAAATAATATAATTATTATAATATGATCATGTAATATTAGTATATATTACATATCATACAGTAATATATAATAATGTATATATTTATGCACGGGGATTGTCTAGGCAGGCTTGCAGGGTCAGGGGTGGGGGTGAAGGTTGGAGGAGTCCTCAGTTGCCCTCTCTGTGAAGGAGCTGAAGATCCTGTAGGTGTTCACCCATGAAGCTGAGGGACACATAGTAATAAGGACCAAAGTTGCTGCCTCAGTCTCAGACTGAAGGCCTGGAAGCTCCCTGCAGACTCGCTGGTATGACTGTGCATGGATGGCTGAAGAAACGAGTCTGATACCTACACACAACACCAGCAAAAAGTGCACATGTTCAAGTGGAACGGAGCTGCTGAAATGTGAGCTGAATTCCTCCTTTTTTCCCTTTATTCCATCCAGGGTGCAAGCCTGGCGAATGGTGCCAACCACAATCGGAGTGGGTCTTGCTTCCTCAGTTTGCTGGCCTGCCTGCCAGTCACCTCTGTGAACTCCTCACAGACAACCAGAAGGGTGCCGTACTGATCTGCCAGGCAGCCCTTCCTCCAGCCAAGTCAGCGTATCACAACTAATGATCGGCACAAAACTTGAAATCATAAAGCTGCATTTGTTCTAGAGTCTGTCAGCAGATCAGTGTATTCACAGAATGGAAATAAAAGAATGATTCCTTCACGCACTATAAAAATAGAAGCCAAGTGAAATGGAGGAGTGAGGGAATGATAGAATGAAGATGAGAGGAAAGAAAGGAAGGATAAAGGAAGGAAGGAAGGAAGGAAGGAAGGAAGACAGGGAGCGAGGGAAGGAGGGAGCAAGGGAGCGAGGGAGGGAGGGAGGGAGGGAGGGAGGGAGGATGCAAGGAAGCACGGAAGGGACAAAGAAAGGAAGAGAAGAAAACAGATCTCATTTTAGGAAATTACAGCCATACGTGGTTTGTGAAAGCTCATTCTGCAGCTCACGGAAGTCTGGGAAGGGCCTAGGGAAAGGCTTGCGTCCCACACACCATCACACCACGTCCACACCACAGAGCACTCCAGGAGGGGTCACTGCCACCACCTGCAGGGTCAGAACTGTCCCTTGCATCAGTGCTGTGGACCTGGAGTGTCTGATCCTGTCTCACCACAGCCCCTAAAAGCCTTCACTGCCACCTTCATGAAATCTGGATGTCACGTATCACCTGGTCCCTCGTGTTGCTCTTCTTAATTGGAGTTCACTGCAGATGCACCTAAATGGATTACCACTCTTTAATTTATAATTCACCCCGTTGCTGCAAAGCTTGAGAAAGTGAATACTTACATTTGTAAGTCCTTGGCAGCTAGACACTAAAACATGTTTACGTGGAGAAATACAAGCCCACGAATCTGACCAACTTACAACAAAAATTCAATTCTTGCTCACGTTTCCAAAACAGACTGAATCCGCTGGTCTCTGCTGCTGCAGTTTGTGTGTCTTGCCATCCTAAGGCTCGCGGAGGCACCTGTGTGCAGGCCGCACCTCTCTGGCGATAGAAATGTAATAAAGAGCCAAAGCGGCAGCAAACCATTACACTTACTGCTTCAGTTTACTAAAAACATCTTGGTCACGCATATTCTTACAGCCAAATTAAGTTAGATGGTTTAGAAACTGGAAAGTGGAAATGTCTTCTCACATGGGATAGTGAGGAGGGTGAATATTTGCAAATAATCTATTAATATAATCTGTTCTTTCAGTCTGGATATTTTTTCCTTTTTCTGCTCAGAAAACATGACTTGAGGAAGGCATCCGATCATGGCATTAGCATGTAAATTCAGCATTGTGTGGTCATCTTTATGGCTAGATGATGAAGCATGTGGCTCATGTACCATCATAAGATGGATCATCCAGCTCAAAGCATTGCATGGTTTATCGAAAGAATGAATATTTTGGGGCTTTGGGTGTTAATAGTTCTCAACTGTATGTTTACTGCTTAAAGAAGAAACTCCATTATATCTCTAACCTCCACAAGCTCCAGATATTCAAACCTTTATTTAATTTCTATTCTTTCTCAAAAACAGAATTCATCTCTTGTCTGTAGTATTTTGTAGGTTAACTAGTACTCATAACATTGAATTTCCAAATCTTATTGGTCACAGCCATATAATACTTGTTCATGCAAATTATTATCTCCCTTCCAGATTATCACACTTGATGGCTGTACTAATCCCCCCTCTGTGTAACATGGGTTTTCGTTTCTCCTGCCTCTGATGGCAGAATTTTTGTTTCTTTGTTTCAATGCCTTCCACTGACCCAAAACACAACTTAACGCACATATTAACTATTTTTCCTGGAGTGCAACCTTTCTAGTTGCAAATTTTTCTATTAGTCAACTTTGGATGCTTTATCTTGTGTAACCAAAATCTCAAAACCTCAGTGACCGGCAAAAACACCGGTGTATTTCTCACTCTATTTGCATGGGTTCTACAAGGTGCTTGCGCTTCTTCTGGAGTCTGAGGCGCATATTTGTGTCTTCAACACTTGTGCTTTTAGTTCTGCAGGCCAGGGTGAAGTGACAGCCTCAGTATAACACATCATGATTCGTGATAGGGGAAAAACAAGAGAAAATAGGCCACATCATACCTTTTAATTCAGAGCTCCAACTCAGACCCAGAATACGGCAGGTCTGCTTGCATCAAATTGGGACAGTGCAAGTCACTTGGTCAGTACGATGAAAAATTATATTCATTTTTGGGAAGTTGGTGATAAAGGAGAAAGTAAAAGTAATTGTTAACAAAGGTGCAACTTAGCAGAGTGCATGCAAATCTCACATCCAAGCTTTCAAGGACTATAGTTATAGAATGTGAATAAGCAAAGACACAGAAAGAGAAAGAATCAGCCAGTGAGATAGCAAGGGCATCAGAGAAGCAGGCAGTCATCTAAGCAAAGGAGAAGAAGGACATTAAATAAGAAATTAATAGCTGAATCAGTCTGTCAAAAGCTACTAAGAGCTTGAGTAATGCAAGCCCTGAAATATGTCCATGAACTGGGGATAAATGAAGACCATCAGTAAATTAGAAATAAAAAAAAATATTAATAGACTAGCGAAGCTATTGCCCAGGTCAACGAAGTTGTTATGGTTTATGTCTGCATATCCTCTCAAATCCTCCTGCATTCATGGTGCAGGCTTCCAGAGTTTAGGATTAATTGCTGGTCCAATGTTGGAACTATGGGTGTGAGCGCTGCACCTGCCCTGGGGCAGATAGTTTTCATACAGTGTAAGGGAGGGAAAGAGGCTGCCTGACATCCTCCTCCCTTTTGCTCTGGTTGCCCTCTGCCATGTGCCACTCTGCCTTGGAGCCGGCCACGTATGGACTGAAACCTCCACAAAGTGTGAGCTAAATAAACCTTTCCTTCCTTAATTCTGGGTGTCAGATAATTTGTCTCAGAAATGAGAGAAAACCAACTAAGATAGAGGTATATTAAAAATGAATCAATTTTAAAATCTGAGGGAAATGATAAATTATGCTCTTCCCTTCTGTACCACCCAAAACATTCAGGTTCTAATGATCAATAGTCACAGCAGTAAGAGATCTAAAGATCAAAACAACAAGTCTACACCTAGCAAAGCTGAGCTACAGCTCGGCTATAGCCAACGTGCGCTTCTTTTTTCCTTTTTATTATAAAGTATGGAATATACGCTCCGGGTGGATTGGGTCTGCAGAACAGATGTCATTTATTCATCCCTGTAAAAGAGAAAAAACCTGATTGCTCCATCTACTTCAGTGCCCCAGAGACAGCGTGGAGAAACTGGTTTTAAGAAATCACAGAAAGAGATCTTTAGCTCAGTCCAACCAGTCTCTACACAGACAGCATTGCACTTACAATGTCTCAAACCACGTCACAGAGAGCATCAAACATAGGAAACATCCGTGTTCCATGCAGATGCAGCAGAGACCAGAGACTGTCTCCCAATACCACGTTTCCCTTTAGAGCATTAGAATTTCAGCAGCACAAATAGGGCCCTACCTAGAGGCTCAGATAGACTATTTTAGGGCTCATGATGGACAAAGTGATACGCAGTGAAGTTCAAGGTCACGCCCCTCAGAAAAGTGTGTGTCTTCCTCTGCTTTCTCTGTCTCTTTCTAGTTTCCGAGATGTGGCCACAAATGTCACACAGAAATGAAAACTCCACGTTATGAAGGACAGAGTCCCCATGCCAGCCTGGAGTTCTGGGTCAACTTTTGGAACTTTTAAAGCCCCTTGGGTACTATAGTAAAGATAAATTTAAGCCTCTCTTGTTTGACTGTCTGTATTTCAGTTCTACTAGTTACAGTAACTTATACTACATACAATCAATATACAATTCAGAAATTAGTATTAAGATGATGTCGTAAAAATCTCAAAACTTCACACACTAGGTTGCTATGAGAATTAAGGATAAGAATATTCAGTTTCAAAAATCTGGGAACTCTTGATAATATGACAAAATGCTTGGTGAGTTGTCTGCAGTAGCGTGGAAGAAGAAGCACACGCTTTCCGCATCTGGGGACAATCCCGTGTCCGGATTACACGGATGAATCAGTTGATCTTCACCAGACAGACAACCCTAGTTTCCTTGTTTAGTAAGTGAAACATTCTTGATATTAGCAAGTACAAGTGCAATGCTAGCATGGAAAACATAATATTGAATATATTTCATAGGCTGGATCATTTATCTCAGAACTAGGTTCAGATTACTGGAGTGGGTAGGTGAGTCTGGAATCACTGAGATGGAATCTTTGCAGATAATGCATTTGTTTCCTAGGTGTTTGAAATTTTCCAGAGACTAGATCATTGTATAGATCATTACATAGGTTGTTAATTCTGTTTCCATCAATTTAGAGCAACTTGAAATAAAAGATACAATATTCCTTTAAAAACAAAACGTCAGAGTGGTTATAAGTAGAAAGTGAAAATCATGATAACCACAGACAGGTGGAAAATTGAAATATTTTACAAAGGAACGCATATATGGAAAAATTTAGTTTAGAGGCATCGAGAAACTTTGAGCATTTTAACAAAAACAAAGAAAAAGAATATGGTGGTAGGCACACACAGATAAATAAATTTGGTAAAGGAAGGTGAACGAGCCCCAATTGATGGCCTCAAATATTAATTAAGTGTGAAGTGACATCATTATTTTGGAAGGAAAAAGAGTACAAGGCGTGACTAAGTTAAAAAGAATTAGTCTTAAGAAAGAAAGGAAATATGGAAATTTTCTTAGTGAAAACCAAAGTTGTTGGATTTACTCTAAGTATTAAGTTTGTTATTGGAGTTTTTATTTATAAATTTAAAAGGAAGGTGAACAACCTTGCCTGATGGTGTTATTATATAAGTGCTCCATAGCGGGGATATAAATACTCAGAAATGAGATGCTGAGGATGAATCAGTGTTGTTTCCTCCCAGGAACACGTGAGCAAGTCCTGGGAGACCTAGGCCATTGAGAGTTCTGGGCAGCAAGTGAGTGTGCTGATAAATGAGAAAATGGCAGCATCTCCAGTGTTAAGACCTTGCTGAGGTTGAAAAATTGTATTCATACATGAAATAGTAGATACTGACTTCCTTGTGAACATTCAATATCTCCTTTGCCGTCCTCACATTCTGCTAATGGTCTTTATCCATGTTCCTCTAGGGAGCGATTAAAGAAAAAACAGCACAGAAAGAAAAAGATCACCAAATCCCCAGTGATGTTTACTGCACATAGCAGCTGGGCTCGCTCTGCACACACATTCTGTAAACTCCATCCTGCTACTGGGAGCGATTTTCCATACAGAGCACAGCGTCCCGCACCACTAGGCAAGCGCGCTGCTACTGAAGTTCAACCCCAACCCCACCCCTATTTAAATTCTCATTTTGAGACAGAGTTGTCAGGAGGTTGCCCAGGCTAGTCTTTTAACTTGCAATCCTTCCTCAGCCCCCTGACTAGGTGGAATTATGGGTGTGGGCTTTCACACCTGAGTGCAAACCTTTCACGTGTGCACTGTACCCATCTCTAGTTTTGTGGCTTTTTCTTTCTCTCTTGGATCATTAATTATTTCTTCCAAACCTGGAATGAAACCATCAGCCTGAAATATATACGATTACTTTTTGTATCCAAAAGGAATTTTGAAAACATTTCACCTCTACCCAACAACACATTTGTCCAGCAATCTAACAGCTTCCACTTTAAACCATATTTTTCTGTTTGCCTTTCACAATAAAATATCTTTGAAAACAGCATGTTTACTCTTCATTTCTAGTTTGTTGCTTTTCCCTTTCAAATGCTATCTAACTCCATGTGTGCCCTGCCCACTCCACATGGAGCTATCCTGCATGTACCAATGACCTTTGCACTGTCAGCAGCAACGGAAAATGTTTAGCCCTCATCCTCACCTGTCAGCTGTAATATTTATGAGAATTGCTCATTTACAACAAATATTTCCTCTTTTTTTTTGCCTTGCAGGAGTTTTGCTTTTTCTCATGGTTCTTATTTCCTCATAGTTTCCTAATTTTCTCAGGCTCATGAGCTGACTTCTCATCTGAGTTACTGAACATTGGCACCCACAAAACCCCAACTGCAGACTCCATTTTCCTTCATTTACAGGTATCTTCCCTGTTATCTCATCCAATCATATGACCTTAAACAGCTTCAGCTTGTGGACTTCACCAACATCTATATCTACAAGTTAGTTACTCCTTAAATATCAGCCTTATCCTCGCTGTATGAAATGTGCATGACAGACTTTACACTTATCACGTCTCAAACCAAACCCCTAATGTTCTCCACAAATATTCCTGTGACTGCTTTATAGGTACTGAAAAAATATTGGAGTCAATCTCGGTGATGCTATTTCTTCATGTCTAGCTTGTAGCCACATATAATCTCTCTGCTCTTTGAAATATGTGTATCAAATGAATCCAATCTTTTCTCAAATGCCTTCTAATACTCCACCTTTTGTCTAGTGTAATTTCATCTATAACCCAAACTGCAGCAATGTGTTTCTGGTTTTCTTCCTTCCACATCCTTATCCCTTTGTAATATATTTCCTGTACTGCCTACAGAGAGACCATTTTGAAATATTATGTTGTATAATTCCTACAAACTCTTCAGAGTTTTCCATCTTCATGTCCGACATTCCCACAGTGGATTACAAAGCACTGTATGGCTCAATCTCCTGTTTTTCTCTAGTCTCAGAGACACTGAGTAGTGTAGGAATTTTGTTTGCTTTTCTTTAAAGGCCTTACTGTCTTTGCAGTGTTTCTCCTTGGTGGTATTGAAAGCTGTAAGGATTTTGAAACTGGGTTTCCCACAGTCATGGGTGGAGAGGGGTTTTCTCACTCGGAAGAGGACTAATGTATTTTTTATGAAAAATATCATCAAGCATGACCTATAACACACATAATCTATTATTACTGCAAATTTGATCCTCCTGATACATCAAGCACATTGTAATGTAGAATACACCATCAGCAAAATACATGCTGTTATTTTTCATACAAAAACCACAAATCTATTTTTAAAAAAACCTTAACATCTCGTCTCCTTAGATTATATTTCTGATTTCTCACCTACTTTCACTCTCTCCTGAACTTAGATTGATATCTTCATGTCCACTGTAAAAGAAGGTAAAACACCATTTTGAGAGTGCTATTTCTACTCAAGGACAATTCTTTCACCTTCCTTCCTAGGTTTTAACTACATGGTTCTATCCATTAGAGTGTTTTTAATACTATACGATCTGCTCTTTTTTTTTTCAACTTTTATACATCAATGTTATTCTATCCTGGAAAAGAGAGCAAAAATCCTTTGACTCTATTTGCCTTAAAATGTCACATTTTGTTTCGCTTTTCATTACCAAGGCCTTTGAAAAAATATTCCATCTTCTTTTTCATATACTATGTGCTCTTTTTTGTCAATTATTAACAATTTTTTATCCCCAGCATTCTACTAAAATCGGTTTGAACACATGTAAATATTTCACCTCCTATCACAGCCCACCAAATGGGCCGAACACACAGACACTGGGATGCACACCCCAGATAATCTATGCTAGGGACACCCCAAACTCACATGAAAACACCCGACACTTTCTGTGAGGCCTCTCCCTCTCCTCCCCCCTCCCTCTCTTTCTGGCACTCTATTCTTTTTCAGTGTGTAATTTGTAAATTCAGCCTAATAATCCTCCATATGCCTCATAAAATATAAAATTTCTTTGAGAAAAGGTCACAAATGATATCCCTATTTTTAATTCAACAGAAAATATTTTTATTGCCTTCATTTTCCAAAGCCAATTTTCTCTTTATACTACTGGTCCCTTCCTGAAATCTCACTTTTTCTAGACTTTCTTTCTACACGCTTCTATCTCCTTTTTCTTCTGCCACTGCACATTCTCTCCCTTTCCTCTGTCACTTTTACCGCTAGGGCTTGATCCAATTAACTCACTTGATTCCTTACACTACAGGGCCTGCTTTTCACCCAGATCTGTGCCCTGGGTTATGCTGTCATGTCATCCAATTCCACTGTCAGCCTCTGCCAGCATCCTTCCAGACAATTCTTTCTAGCCAGAGGGTGAGCAGGCTGTTTTTCAAATAATCAATAGCTCTGAAGATAGATTCTGTTCAATCTCAGATCTCTCATCAACAAGTTTTATAGCCACTTACCGCAACTGGTTGTAGACCAAAGTGGTTTGTGGTGCTTAAAAAATACCTGCCCACGTTTGGGTTCGTCTGTACCCTCAGGGGCACTGAGAGTGTGGCGCTGAGAGCATTCTTGCAGGTGAGAGGTTAGCTGTCATGGAAACACGTTAAGCCCTCAGGCACAGAGAAAGCGATTTCCTCTTTTGAGAGGGGTTTACTACTGTTTTTCTGTATGCTGAAGGGTAGTAAGATTAAAGGGCTTCCCTATTTCCTAGGTCTGTGTTATTAGAGGTGGTGCCCATACTGCGGATACCTCAGGAGTTCTTTCATAGTAATAAGGCTTCATGTAAAAATCAAACCAATAGAATTTAAATAAAGAAAAGTGCAGATGAACATTCCCCATAGATTTTAAGTACAAACAAATGAGTTTAAAGCAAAATAATGTTAACAATAATAAAATTCACACTGCCCCATCTGATGTTACATCCTCTATTGGATGGAGCCATCATCGTGAGGACTTCTTCAACAACTGCTTGGCAGGAGTTCCACACTTTTCCTTCTGGCACCAGCCCATAAATCCCATCCTATTACTCGCTGTTTGCCATTGGAAATTGATTGCTTAAGCCGAACACGGTAATTCACCATGAATCTCTAGTTTTGGTTCTTCCTGTAAAGCTGCCTACAGCCTGCAGGGTTCTTATGACATCTCTGGGAATGTTTCCTCCATTCTTTAAGAATCTCACCAAATAACAATTTCCTAAAAGATTCTTCTAACTCCAACTGCTTTTGCTGACTTCTTGAATATACAAAATTCTGCTATCCTGTAAATAACATTTGTCTCCCAACATGGATTGCTCATTTCTTCCTGCTTATCATAAACTGTGCCACCACTGGCTTCCCTAAAGAACACAGCTGGGTCACAGCCACCCATGAAGGAAAGCATAGGTTCATAGTTCACGCTTACTAAAGGCAGAAGCATAAAACAAAAATTAAACATTAATAATATCTGCTAGTAGCAGCTGCATTCTTCTTGGTCAAAAGTTCTGGGTTTACTTGTAATTCTCAAGACTCAGCATATAATGGAGCTTTACTTAAAATTCCTGTAGTCTGTTCAAGATCCGTATGTTCTGTGTCCTCCCTTTCATATGACCACTCTTACCTATGGCCTTTTGTTATTCTTCTTTGATACTCTCAAAGTGGCTGGCAAAACTCAAATTTCATACTTGGAACATGTAGACTGATACATGTTCTGAATAATTCAAAACTCTGAAATTACATCTGGGAAATATTTAGAAATACATTTTGCTTTAATCCTATCTCCTTGTGATGATTTCTTTGGGTAAAATAAAACACTATCAACATAAAATTGTAATTGATAAATATATTTTAATAAATATATTGAGACTACAAGATGTGATCCCAACTCTAAGGATGCTGCTGTTCAGGGCCATCCAGCAGAAAGGCAGGGATTTTCAGCAGGAGAAGCTTCACACTACAAGGCCCTAACTCTGTGGGAGAGTTTCGGCCTCCTTGGTGCAGTCAGTCACTTGTGAGCTCCAGGTGAGAGCTGTATTTTAAAGTGTGCTGCAAATCACGGTGCACTAACAATGCACTAATATGAAATTTGTTTCAAACAGAAAAATGTGCTTAAAAAAACACAAACAAAATGTTCACATTCAGTTATGGCAATGCTGCTGTGACTGAGAAGATGGTCTGAGTGATTTTGTCATGGTTATAAGCAAGTGGGAAAGAAGGAGAGATTGGGATGTCCTTTGATATTAAAAGCCCAAAGAATATTGAAAGAGTAAGTAAAATAACTTAATCACACAGATTATTAGGTGTTAGGGAAACTTCTGAAGATCTGGATAACTCTTATGGTTGTCTCCATAGCATTTTAACAACTGATTTGAGTATAAGGCCAGTGAATACAAAATTTGTTCCAAACTTTTTGACTGTCAACCAAAGAAACGATGTTTGTTGATTTCACTGGTGTTAAGTTGTTTTGCTGCCACAGATTGCAAGTTTTTAAGAACTATAATCATGGACACTTGGGTTTTGTGTGGTTGTGATTTTTAGACCAAGTTTCAGAATTCTCAGTGTAAATCAGTCAGTTGTCTGGGAAAAACTGTTCATAGAGAAGATTCAGCATCTAAGAAGGTTGACTTTACTGTGACCTTGATGGTACCATATGAGCTGAGTTTTTATCCAGGAGCACTACAGTGTACTCTGAACATTATAATGTCTCATTAGAGCATTTACAAAACAATATGCATAGAACATGCCCTGAGAAGGCAAATGGTTTCATGCTCCATCATGACAACGCTCATCTCCAGTTCTGGTGTGGCAGCTTATGTCAGATAAAAACATTACATTGTGTCCTTCACTGCCTCACTCTCTGTGTCTGCCACTTCCCCCACATCAAAATAGCTCAGAATGGACACTGAAGCAGCCACAATAGTGGAACTAAAGACACTCACCAGAGAGGACTTCTAGACCTGCTTCAGAAAGTATCAAGAATGATGAGATCAATATGTCAAAAATGAGGACATATATTTTAAAAGGAATTAATGTGTTTTTTACTGTAATAAATTTTATTCACTTTATATTTTATCATACCTCACATTACACTTTGCAGGCATGCTAAGGTTTTTTAACCCAAATATCTGCCCTCTTTACTATTATTGTTGTTGTGATTTGGTACAGGCAATTGAACTCAGGACCTTGCACTTGCCAGGCAGGTGCTGTACCACTGACCTACATCCCTGGCCCTCTCTTATAATTGAAGTGTAACCATCAGCATCACAGCTCATATGTCTGCAGCAAACGTTGCTGCTATACTTCCTACTCTGCCCAGAATGCTGTGAAACCAGTGATTGGAACTTCCAGGATTTTTTTTTAACACATTGAGCAAGTCTCTTCCTCTCTTTATTGGGTTTAATTAACATTTGCAACTACACTACTCTTATTTGTTAAAAGAAAAACTTCACTTGAGCAAATTTAAATGTTTAATGGGGTATGTTTGAGCCAACAATGCCCATGAATTGAGTCCTCCTCAAAACTGGGAGACGTTCAGTGGCCCTTTCTATGGCAGCCTAGATAGTGAGCCCTCCCCTTGTCTGAAGAATGTGCAAGGAACAAAGGAAACACTTATGTTTGAAGGTTAAAGAGGAGTATGCTTGGTTAGGTGCTAGTTGTGTTCTTATTGCTACATTATGTAGCTGAGTTTTACTGCTTGCTCAGGAATCTAAAGCAATAGATCTGGTCCAGAACAATGAACCTCCAGTTAAACTTTTAAAAACTACATTAGACAAACTGCAGTGTTTTCTGCCAAAAATGGTACATAAACAGTAATTCTAATAGAGACTTTCTAGCTAAGTATTATGTTCCAATTAAAGAAATGACTTTTCCAAGTGTTATGGCTGGGTAACAATAATTTTAAGGCTCCTGGGGTAGATTACCTGACACAAGCAGGGAATATGATTACGTACAATTAATATCGACAATTTTTTTTTGTACCAGGGGTCAAATATAGGGCCTCACGCTTGCCAGACAGGCGTTGTGCCTCTGAGCTGCAGCCCCGGCCCAGCAATTTTCATTTCTATTACAGTATACTCACTGTTATGTAAAATAAAGCTATTTGTATAGAGATTTAACTGGGGAGAGAGCTAGCTTTGTATTTTTGTATACTAACTAGACTGTTATTGCTGATCATGAGAATTTTTTTGAAACAGCAAAAGTAGCCAATTTTGACAGCTAACATAGATGACTTAAAAAAATATCTGCAACATTACAGACATCCAACAACTGATAGGATCTATTTTACTCTAGATATCAGGATAGAAAAGTCCAAAATGTCATTTTGTTGTTTAAAAGCCTCTTGCATTACCTGGAGATAAGGGCCGGGGGTTGGGGCAGGGAGGCCATCTCTAGCGA
Source organism: Dinomys branickii (assembly GCA_004027595.1). NCBI lineage: Eukaryota > Metazoa > Chordata > Mammalia > Rodentia > Dinomyidae > Dinomys > Dinomys branickii. Next base: position 44,987 of record PVLD010006634.1, on the reverse strand, counting down.
TCTGTGGATAAAAGCGAGCAGTGTAGCATTGAGTGAGCGGCACTGGTGAGGAGATAAGTTATTGTATTAAAGAAGAGGAAGATACGAAGCTTAATAATAGATACAAAGTAGGTTAGGTAAGCAAATTTGGAAATTCATGTTTGCATCAATGTGACCTTTGTGCAGAAACAAGAGAGAAAGGGACAGAATCGTATCACATTTTACTTTTTCATAATCCAAAAGGGAGGTGGGTGAACTTGGAAAACAGCTACGGTATAGAGAAGAAATAAGGTTTCCACAAAGCTAAACAGCACTCTTATGGGTCTTTGGTGAATGAATAACCAAACTTGGCCCCTCTTTGCTATAATCAGAAATAGTACAGGTAAATTAAGCTATTTTTATCCATGTGAAAAATGTGGCTGAAAATCTCTACCTTAGAGAAAAGTTTACTGGAAGAAAATGACTGAGACTTTCATGTCACAGAAAACATTTTTTACATAGTACTATGATTTGAATGTGTGCGCTCCAAAGTTCACAGTGGGAAATTTAATCCTTAACCCGGAAGCATTGCCAAGAGGACCCTTGGGGGAGGTATCTAGCTAATGAAAGCCTTATGCTTGTGAAGGGATCAGTGCCACTCTAAGTTTCTTCTCTAATTTTTCAGTGGAAGCCGATTCACCCATTTCTGATCTTCCTCTGCGGGGGACACAACAAGGAGGGCTATGTTAGACGCTGGCCCTTATCCCTGGGATTCTCAGCCCTCAGAACGATGTGGAATACATGTAATGCATATATTCCCCAGCGCTAAGCACCGTCTAGTAGCGCATACCCGTGCGGAGACCCGTGGCCCTGGGGTAAGTGAACCATGCTGGGCGGGGCAATTGCCCGAGGCTCATAGCTCTGCAGGCCACGCCCAAAGTCTTTGTGGACTGCGGGATCTTTAGCTCCCTAGGCACTAAAGATACCCTTCCTACAAACCAGTACATTCTGACTTATCTTCAAACAGGGATTAATCCTACTAAGAAAAGAAACTGTGTTCTCAATAAAGGGGTTATGTTGGGCCTCTGTGCTCCTGAATTTGATTCATATCAATAGGTTTTTCTAGTTGTAAATATATTTAGTAAATCAAATAATTGTGCATTATATACATATACTATTGGCATTACCTTTGGAATGAGACCTTGGATTAATAAACACAAGCCCCGTTTCTGTGTAGTTTGGATGGCACCTGTGAGAACTTGCCTCCTACTGTGAGTAGACTGAGCTTAGTTGAGCTGCAGACCCAGAGGGAAAGGTAACAACAATGTCAAGACGTAATAGCTGAATTCACGTGTTCCTTTTTAAAAATTTCCAATTCTTTTTCGATATCATGCCATAGGCCCTTTTGAAAATCAGTGCTCTATAGCTGGCATTGCTCAATTTTAGGTAAAATTTTATTTTATTTTATTTTATTTTTCTGGTACCGGGGATCGAACTCAGGACCTTGCACTTGCCAGGCAAGCGCTTATGCCACTGAGCTATACCCCCAGCCCCTTAGGTAAAATTTTAATGAACACTTCTTTGAAGCCTAATAAAGCACAGATAAAACTTCTCTTTAATTCAAGCACAAAAGACTTTAACTCAAGTCATCTAATGTTATTCTGTTGCTGACGTGTGATATACAGGGACAACAGGTTCCTTTTTTTATATTTTTTGCAATAAATGTTTGCTACGCTTTGCCCCAGGCTGAGCTTTCTGGTTGACAATATTTCATGCTGCTACCATAAGGTAGCTTCTTCTTTCCTTCTAAGCTTATATAAAAAGATAAGATGGTTGATAGATCACAAATTATGCCAACAAAGGTCTTTAGTTATAATTAGAGGCACTTTAAAAATCATCAAATAAATGAGGCAAAGGTCAGATTAGTGACAAGTGTCCAGGGCCCTCACATTCTCTCTGATCCCAAATGCAGTCTCCCTACTACATGCTTATATAAGACTGCTTACAGTTTTCATATGGAAAGTGTAGCCTATAAAACAGATAAGATCTAGGACATTTATAGATTCTTAGTATGAAAGTACATGGCTTGAATATGGCAGTTTTTGAAATGCACGAAGTGAATTTTGACCAAGTCATTTTCATCCCTGTATTGTGCAATGATTTTGATTCTTTTCTCATACTATATTTCTGGCTTTTCTTCTCTCTCTCTCTCTTTGCCCTTCCCCCCACATCTCTCTCTGTCTCTGTCTCTGTCTCTCTCATATTTAATTCACCTGTCACCTCTTCAAATTCACCTTTTCCCTATTTTCTTTTGGTAAGTTTTCAGATTCAGATCACATTATTGGAACATAGGTGGCCTTGAGAAAACAGCAGAAGGAGAAAAGTTACTCAGCTTAAAATCCAGATTCTCCTATTTATTTGAGCTTTTATTTCCTTATGAAGGCTTCTGATTAACAAATCAGTATTACACAATCTGTATGCTCTGATCTTCTTAATTTCTCTTTTAATCTCAGGATCTCAGGCATACACCTAGTGTAAGGCAAAGAAACATTTGTTCCACTGCATAAGTGAGCAAGTTAGTATTCACTTATGTGGCAGAAATCCCTTTTGTATGTGATAATTTACAGCAGGGTGGGAGCTATTGTGAAATTATTGAGGCTTAGGAAAGGCTAGCATGCAAAACTAGGTGTGGTTTTACACACAAAATGTAAGAATGATACTTCTGCTGTGATTTTAGTACCAATTCCTATTCACAGTGTGAGTCTGGTAGCATTTTCTTCTTCATTAATTTGAATTTGTTTCTGGGAGTTACACTAGAAATATTCAGAAAATAAATACTCTTAGCCAAGCCTGGATGGGCCTACTTCAACTGAAAGCTAAAAGACATAAAACTAAAGAAGAAAAAGAAAATTGAAGACAGAAACAAAGAAAGAAACACACAAACAAAAAGAAAAAGAAAAAATCAAACTATAGATTGAATATAGCTTGAAAAAGATGCTGGGACAAATGAAGATGTATTGTATAATAACAAGTTTTCAAATAAGAAGCAGAAAGCACTCATTTTTTATTTTAATGAGAAAGAAAAAAACAGTAACAAAATAACAACAATAAAAACAAAAACAAAACAATATAAAAACAATACAGGACTCCAAAACAAGATGAGAGGAATTAAAAATGGCTCTTATATTACATATTGTTATCTTCAACGAAGTTGCTCAGTTTACCAGATGTAAGAATGCTTTGTGTCAAGGCATCAGTTGGAAGATGTCTGTGTGGCACTATCAATGCTGCCTTCACTGCGAAGGCAGAGCAACTTGGAAGGCAACCTCAGCGGTACTGACAGCGCCAGATGCAGTGGCAGAGCATTAAAACAGGAAACTGCACAGTGAGCAGACCAAGGGCTCTTTCTTTTTGAAAAAGAGAAAGAAAAAAATAAAAGTAAGGGATAGAAAAGAAGGATGATATAGTCATTTGAAATACAATAAATAATTTTTAAAAGATATGTAAGAGATAATAAATTGATTCATATGAACTATGATCAATATTTTGTTGTCATTAAAATTGAACATCTGTTTGTTCTGTAAGACATTATAGGCACCACTGATAATTAGACTGCTCCTTAATTTATGGTAATTTGCAAACAAATATGTAGGTGTACGTGTATGTAAGGACATGTATGTCATAGACAGGTGTATTAGTTAGGTTTTTACTAGAAAAAAGATATAAAACAAGATGTACAAATGTATAAAAAGGTTACAAGATTGGGCTTATGGCAGTCAGCCAAAGAGTTGTATGAGGAAGTGTGCAGAGGGTGTCTGCACACTGAAGACTAAAGAATCAGTCCAGGGTCTGGAGTTCACTGCAGATTTCTGTGCAAGTCTGTACCAGAAGGCTGATGAGTCTGCAACAGAAGTCTGAAGGATCCAAGGCAGAAGCCGAAGAGCCTGCACCAGAAGCCAGGAGACGAAGTCCAGGCTGAAGGTGAAGACCGGCGCTCTTCCCCAATGAACGGAAGTTCTTCTATATTTTCTCATTTCCCTTTATATCATCTAGGTGATGATCCACCCTAGGGTGGTTCATCTACACCCCTGGGTGTAGAGTTGCTGAGCCAATTGCTGAGCCAAGTTTAGTTAAGCTTCTAAACTTCTCAGGTTGACATAATCAAGCAACCACTGCATTAGGGAAGAATATTTGCTCTATCTGGTTTCAATTCTTGAGGGTGTATTTGTATTGCTTCAACTATTTCTATGAAGCGAACTAGTATTTGCATCTTTAAGGATGTTAACATATTGTTGGCTAGCAGCATAACAACTTATTCAATATAACAGCTTTATTATTTTTAGTTTTTCTCAGTCCCATGTTAAAAATAATCACATATTTTATAGAATCACTGACTGACTCAGTACAACTTGTTTCACAAAACCTATACAGATGTTTTAAAACTATCTTATACATTTCAGTTGCCTTCTACATATAAATATTATGTCTCCACCATTACACTGGAAACTTTAAATGAAGAGTTCTAAGGTCATAAAACCAGATTGTTTATAGATATTTTGATATTTTTAAAAGTTTTAAACACAAAGTTTATTAACTATAAACTATGATATGTACTCAAACTCTTCTGTTGTTTTGCTTGTTTTTGGTTTTGGAATTAAAAAGAGACTGAAATTGAGTGTACAACTTTTTAAAAAATTGCATCCCCTAATGTGGGCCTTACACTTGCTCCCTAAATTGGCAAAGCATTTTTTGTAAGACCTCTATTCCCGTTCAGCAAATAGAAACATAAAAAATATAAACAAAGAAAATTAATGAAATATAGGGCATTTGAGTCCATATATATGCAAATGCACCAGTTTGCTTGTCTTAAGACACAGGGATGAAATTATTTACTAGAGAAAAACCTCTTAGCGCCCCTTCATTATTTGAAATTTATGTGTTCCTATGTTTTTTAATATTTATAATTCCAAATAGACACTGTTAATATAATTTATTAATGCTAGACACATTTTGTAAGTTAATCATTTAATATTGTTATAAATATGCAAATGCTATCCAAGTGAGATCAAAGGGCAACACAAAGGAGTGTTCTGCCAAAATATGCATATCCACCTATAAGAAATGGGTTAGGCTGAGTATCACAGAAGTTTGCTGTATCACAATGTAAAATACGTATAGCTGGATGCATAATTCTGTGTCTTCCATTACAGCAAAGTAGATTTTCTAAAACTCCAAAGGGGAATGTCAAAACAGGTGATTCTTTTATATTGCACTCTTTTGCTTCTATGGTACCCCTATGTACTACTCAGCCTCAAGGATGACTTCAGAGTCTTTGAAGCTTTGCAGCAACATGAGCTAGCATCATTCCCTCCCAAGGAGTCCTTCTCTTGGATGTCAAGCCCTGGCATAGCAGCTCATTAAATTTTTACACTTACAATCAGTAGTTTTTCTGGAAATTTTACCCATTTACAAGGCATGTGTTGTTTTATTTAAGAACTGTGCAGCGTCCTGCTTACAACTAACCATCTTCTGAGATACTGAATATTAACTATGCCACTTGCCTTAAAATCAACCCTATGTTGTAAGTTACTCAATCAACTGATTAGTGTCTCATTTATAAAGATTGGGGACATAATATAATTGGCTACATGTAAAAATTTATTAGTCAAAGATTGTGACAAATTTTCAAGAAGTGCAGGATACAGAATCAAAGTCAATGCCATAGTATAAAACTTTGAAAAAAATGGAATAAAAGAAGGATGCAGAAATGTGAACTTAGGTGCTTGAAGAGAAATGACTACAAAGTGATACAAATGATCACAGATTTAGTAAATCCACAAAACCTGTCCTCATGACCATGGAGTAGAGGTAAAGAATACAAGAAAGAAAGAGACATAAGAACAGGATGTTTTGAAATAAGAGTGATGATGGTCTCTGGCTTCTCCTCCATCTCCTCCTGCTCTGTGAGCAGATGCCCCAGCAATTCACTTTACCAACCACCATTAGCACGAGCTCAACACCATACCTGGGCCACAGCTCCCACAGGAGTGGTTTCCACAGGTACGAAGATGAGCACTTTCTGTCTCACTTTTGTGGTCAGATCATCTTACCTTTTCAGGCACTCCTTCAAGTTCTCGTGATGTCCTTGCCTGCTCATACAGGCAAATCACTCTGGTGCATTTGGTGACTATTTCTCTGTTCCTGCAGCTTCCCCATTTCCTCCTGCTGCCCTGTAAACTTTAAATCCTACATTAACCCTCTCATTTCCAAACTAAAGCAAAGTGACTTGGTATTCTTAGTTGAACACAGACAGTACGCTGGCTCTTGGTGTGGCTTCTTTTATTATTCATTTCAAGTGGTCATGCGCTCCCTACGTTCTTCTTTCTTAATGAACTCCCACAGTAAATAACTTTCTTGGCCCAATGTGCAGAGGCAGTCTTGATGGAAGCAGAGGTTTGAAATGGTCTCCAATATATCTTCTATATCTCATGAAATCCTGCTACTTCTATGATAGCACGTGTAGGAGGTTTTGCTAGAGGAGAGCAGGGAGGAAAGCGCTGTTACCCTACACAAGTCAGGACCCAGAAGAACCACCAGATGCCTATAGATGAATAAAGGAAACGGTGTGGTCTTCTAAATATAGAAAGTCATGCAGCCAATGTTGCCAGGTGACTGCACTCTACCCCTTCAGTCCTAGCAAAGACAGTGATTTAGCCACCATTGCCACAAATTGCAGGCATAGGTTTACCTTTCCTACCCACAGAGCCTCATTAAACTTGCAGTGTTTCCTCCACTGGCACACATCATACAGACCATCTCCAACCAAAGGGGCCACACTCTGAATGAAAGAAGGTAGGATGGTGGGCACCGGAGCACAGTGTCCCTGGCCCACTCATGCATTGCACCATTTTCAGTCTAAGGCAGTGATGAGATAGTAGCCGAATGTATATGGGAAATGCTAGCACAGAGAAGTAACTTAGCAAACATGGGACATCAAACTCTTTGATGTTGTTTCCTCATGTCCTATTTATTTTTCTCTCATTGCTAAGACAAAATACCTGACACCCAAAGGGGGAAAGATTTGTGTAGCTCATGGTGTGTAGAGGTTTCAATCCATAACCAGCGTGCTTCAAGGCAGGTGGTATGGCAGACAGGCATTTCAGAGGAGAAACAGCTTATGATGTGCAGAAGGTAGCAAAGCAAGTAAGAAACATTGCCAGTTTCTTTCTGCTGTTCTAGGCTACCAAGATTAGGGTGGTCCCAAGCCAATCAGTGGACTGATTTAGTAACCATGCACATTTAATCTCAGTATCACACACTTTAAAGTCAGCCACCTGTGAAAAAGTTCCCCCTATGACTGCCTGAGGTTTTGGGAGACCATCTAGACATAAACCCCAACCCCACCCTAAATCACAAAGTATGAAATGGAGCTATGTCCATAACAGATGATTGAGTTAGGAATTAGGAGCAACCTTTCTATCACATCTTCCATTAACCCACTTGAAGACTCATACTTTCTATTATATAATCTTGGTTTCTAGAGTGTTTGGTTTCCAGAGTAGGAATTCTTCCAAGGTGTGGCCTACCTGTCAATAATCCCAATAAACTTTAAGCTACAGGTACTATTTAAGGACTTCGGTGTTCTAATGCCAAAGAAAGGAGCTGTCAACATGTCAGAGTTACTGATTCCGGCTACCAAGGCTAAAGAGTGGAACTGATGAAAACTGTGTTGAACATCAAGCTGAGCTAATAGGGCATCTCTTAACTCTCTCCTCAATTCCAACAATAAGTAGGTCAATAGACATTCAAAATTATCCAGAAAGCGTTGACCCTATACACATAACTTTTCTTCTCTCAATCACTTAATGAACTGTTTATATTTACATCTTAGTGTTCTTTGGAATTCTAAGCAGATCGCAAAGTTGCTTCTCTGGAAACTTTAAGCAATTGCATTATAAACTTTAACTCTGACATTAATTATGCATGCATATCGGTCTGCCATAGAGTGGAAGCAATTTAAATAGAGAAGATATGCATTATTCACCTTTATCTCTCTAGCATTTAGAATAACTCACAAACATAGTCAATGATTAACACTTTTTAAAAGCATGAAAAGCAAAGATTGTCATCTTTCCTCTGCAATGTCTTCCTCACTGCCCCCACCGTTTCTCATGCATTAACACTGTGCTATTGCATTGTTTGTTTGAGAACATAATTTCCACAGGATTTTCAGAAATTTGCATGCAAGGGATTGTTCATCTTTCATTTCTCATGCTTTCTTGAGAATAAATGATTAATACATGTTCAATGAAGTAATAAAACTATTACATTCACTACTGTTAGTGCTTTAAAGCAAGACTAAAAGCATATACAGAGAATAAATAGTAATACTCAAAAAGAAAGGCTTATTGTGGGACCGTTTTAGTTACTTCTCTCATTGCTAAGACCAAATGTTCAACACCCAAGGTTAAGGGAGAAAATATTTATTTCAGTTCACAGTTTGTAGCAGTTTCAGGCCATCATTATTAGTTCGCTTCACAGCAAAGTGATAAGGCGGAAGAGATTCGCAGAGGAGAAGCTGTCCATGGTGTGGTGGCCAGAAGGCGGCATAGGCAAGCCACAGCGGCAAGTAGGACATCTTTTCATCCTTTATATTCTACGGAGGCTAAAATACGATTGACTGGTGCCATGCATGCCCAGAGTGGAGCTTCCGTTATCCACATCCTTGATCCCAGCATCACACCCCTAATCCACACTCACACACCCTCACATAGCCGGCTTCAAAACTTTCCACCTGTGAGTGCATGAGGCTTAGGGAGGAGAGCTAGAGAAAAGCTATAATAAGGGCCTATTTCCAACTTGACGTTTTAAAATTATCTGTTACGTTGGTTTTCTAAAATTGCTGTGCAAAAACTTTGAAATATTACACACATGTTTTAAATCATGCTATCAGAGTAAATTACTTCAGAGTAAATCAGCTTCAGAGTAAGAAATTACAAAAGTTTGTAGTATTAACAATTCTTTTATTTAAAGAGGACTCTGCTTTAAATACCACTAAGCACTAGGTGTAAATTAGATAAATTATCTTTAAGTCATTCACATACTCATTTCTTCAACAAATGGTTATTGAAATCACAACAGAAGCCCAAGCTGAAGATGAGAAGATGAATACCACCCTTGGATGTAAAATGTGTGGCATGTGCTGTGTTTTTTCAATATTAAAAGTGACATTTCAAAACCAGGTCATCTCATGCTCGAGTTTAGAGGTCAGACTTTGCCCGAGCAAACAGTGCCTGCATCTGCACCGGTCCATCAGCTGAGACAGAGGACGGGCGCCAGTGTGAGGTGGTCCTCACCGCGGTTCTCACCAGTGCCCAGGAAGATTCTGCCCCTCACTTGTCCTCGCTCGGGACCCTGCCTTATTTTGATGCTCTGAGAAGGATTCTTCATATCTCTGTCTTCATGAAGAATTAAAAAGAAAAGAACTAGACCAATAGAGATTTAATGAAAAAAGAAAATATCTCCCTCCTTAAATTTAAATGTCTCTTTTTAGAAATTCATTTTTCACAAAGAATTGCAGGGGCAATAACGACAAAAGGACCGCGTTCAGCCCACGTCAGTTATTTACGGTACCATTCTGTCTCCCGCAGGCTTTTGCTGTAGTTGCCACAGGTATGTTTTGCCAGGCACCGACCTTGTTCGTTCTTGGGAATGGTATTGTTAACCTCATGAGGCCTCCATTGCATAGCTTATATGCCAGCAGGGAGAATTCCAAGAAAGTTAAACAAGCATTCACGGTACAGCTCTCTCCCTAAATCATCAGAAAATGGAAAATGAAAAGCTCCTCTTTAGTAAATGATTGGAAAAGCACTAAGACCCAGATGTTTTGACTCTTTTTCATTTCAGAATGTGAGGTCTGAGGCCATGAGCCCTGATGTGTCTCCGTGAGCTGATAATCACCACTTCCCTACCACCATCTACGCACTGTTTCCATACCCAGCCGTCAGTCACTCTCCTTCATTCCTTTCCAATTTCTAATTTGTGATCAGGAAATTCCTGTAGCTGCCTCTCTGAGTATTCTCATCACTGGTGGAAATTCTCAAATACCTGGCTTACTGTGGGGGATATTGTCCCACTGAAGTGCCCTGACTTGCTCCATACAGAAAGTCATTTTTTTTCTTTGTGTGTAAACCACAGGACCATGTAACATGATCTACATTCTAATGGACACCACATCTAGTTCATTAAACCGGTGCTCCCTTAACCTGAGGAAATGGATGCTTAAAATGCATGTCCTCCTTCTGTACTAGCTCCTTTTCTGTACAGATACCAACCAGAAAGATATTTTTAAAGTCATGTATTGAAGACACGTATCAGGGAAAGTGATTTTTCCAAAATGAGCTATTTTGACACTTAGCTATTTGTTCTTTAACTGTCATCACTACATTAAATACCCATTCCTGCTTCACCTTTGACTATATAAGTCACTGAGCCAGATCTAAAGTCTGAACTTTAAAAGTTACAATTCTCAATCTTTCTGCAGCCCTCTCCTCACTGTATTGTATTTTCATCCAACTTGGTTATATTCTATGACATCATACTCATTCGTGCATGTTCTTAACACTTTTGCCCCATGTCCCCTCCACTCTGTGCTCAATCAAAAGTCCTGGTGAACACAAACCTGTACCATTGGGCTTCTGCAACTCTCTGAATATCTCTCTGGGAAAGAAACACACAAACCTGGGCATATTTCACATAAACGTCACAGCCAAATCCTTCAAATGCAAAAAGGAGCAACATTAACTGCAGAGGCGGCTCCTGGTGCATTTGTTTTTTCAAGGATATTCTATGCCCTTTCTCCGTGTGCTCAATCTAACTGTGCTAAATATTAGTGCTCTACTTCACATTCTAGTGAGACAGCTGAAGATGTCACACATAAACTCTTAGGGAGACATCTCTAGAAACACACAGATTCATTTAACCTTCATGTCTAGTAACTGAACTTCATTCTTACGTAGGCATATTCTTTAGCCACTTTGCTAAAAGATTATTTCACAGCCCTTTTTCCCAAAGCTAGTGATGTCCATATTACTTCGTTCTGACATGAGATGCAACACAGAAGCCTTAGATTACATCTTCATCATTATACGGCTCATTAGAAAAAAATAACCTTCTTCTCCCCAACTTGCCACCTGGAAATAAAACAGAGATTGTCCTGCATTTCACAATATTATGGGAAAGAGAGGAAGAAGAGCAAGCGGAAGGGGAGCGGGGGCCAGGTAAGAAGGGCACAGACGCTCCTCCCCCCCCTCGGCCTTCGCTCAGAGCCCTTGTGAAGGGCTGAGATGGCAGAGTGAGAGGATTAGAGAGCGCTGCAGTGGGCAGAATGCATGAGAAAGCAAACAGAAATAGGTTTTACTGATAAAAATCTTAGAATAGGAAGGAGAGAAGAGGTGTATGGGTAAATCAAGGTAGAATTGACAGCTACAAATTTTGTAAAGGTGCTTGATGTTTCTTTGTTTTTAACTTACCTGGTGATTTTAACAAGCTTATTACTATAAATATGATCTAAGGAAAAACTTAATATTCTCTCTATTCCTCTTTTCTTTACACCCTCTAAGCAGCCTATCCTTATTGTCACTTTTTAGTAAAATATTACATCAAAGGTGGGCAGAGATCGCATGTTAGCATCCCCTGGTTCCTGGTCATGGAACTTGTTCACACTCAGAACCACTCCTCGGCACCCCGGATCTGTTCCACCTCACAGCAGTCTGACTCTCCCATGCCCCAGCCTCCCTTCCTCACTATTTCTGATTAGGTTCAGGATCTGGGTGTAGTAGAAGAACACTGGTGTCAGAAAACAAGAGAAATGAGAATATTTTTATTTTTCTGTCTCCTTTGCTTGGTTCCACACCCAGTCTCAGCAGGAGCTGCCCCTCCGTGGTTCAGGTTCCCTCTGGAGATCTTCTAGCTCCGGCCTCTCAGAGCACTGCTGTGCACTGAGCGCACTCTCAGCTATGGGACGGACAAAGCTTTCAACTGTGGCGCGGGCGCTGCTCCACTCCCACCTGTGCCTCTTCGTCTCTTTTAGCACTTTCACTGCTTCTCTATCCATTCTGAGGCTCGACTACCTGACAAGCCTCTTCCTGGCCTTTTCTTGTCGTCAGCATCACCATGAGAACAAGCCAGTAAAAAGAAGTGGCTAAATGTAGAGACAAATGCCTTACAATGTAAGAGATAAATGTAAGAAGCCCAAACAGGAAGAAAGATTATAACTGGAATATGGAAATCTCTTCTTATGGCAAGAAGGGAAAACCCAGTATAGAAGCACGTAGGTGGTTATTCCAGTTTACATTTCACATTTTGCTATTTTCGTGCCATCTGTTCACCCTGGCCACATTTCAGGCAACTGAGACCACTGTGGACTTGCACCCTATCTCCTGCAGCAGGTGGCAAGCCTATGGCATACATGCAGAGGCCAGTTGTTGTTACTGACAGCTGTAAAAGGTGCACCATTACCGACCTAGAGGAGCATCACAGGTAGATACTGCATCTATCGAAAATGTAACTGAATTATTTTCTATGTGAAGAGAATCTCAGAGGGTGTCACAGAGATCCTTACGTCTTAGCGTACTCAGCAGAAGCAGAATGAAAATAAAAACAATCAAAACAATTGCTGAGATTTTCTAAGCAGGCAGAACTGGTAGGGCTCATAGGATTTCTGTCTTGGTTACTTTCTATTTCTGGGACAGAATAAGTGACACCCACAAGTTCAAGAAGGAAAGGTTTATTGCAGCTCACAGTTTGTAGAGGTTTCGGTCCATAGTCAGCTGGTTCTAAGACTGGGTAGCAAGTGAGAGCAGCATGGCAAAGAAGAAACAGCCCATGGCAGGGCCGGCAGGGAGACGCAAGCAGCCCTCTTGTCTTTCTCTTATATCCCATTCAGGCTACAAGCATTTCAGGTGGTGCCACCCACACCCAGGCTGGCGCTTTTATCTCCATTAAATCCATTTATTCTCACCCAGAAGCAATTCCAACCAGTGACCTAATCTAGCACCACAAACTCTTTTTATTTTAAAGGCAAAAACATTTCAAAACAAGGTAATAGGAGGACAGCCATGGTTAATACATTGCATATTACTATCTTTAAATTACTTACTCAGAAGACAAAGTATCAGCATTTAATTGTCCAAACAATATTAGCACAAACTTTCTTTTCAATGAACTAAGAGAAATTGGTAGTATAATTATCTTAACTATCTTTTATATACGAATTTTGTTTCTTTTCCTTCTTTGCTCCATTCCCTCGGCCTAGTTTCCCTTCACCTTTAGAGCTTCTTCCCATCTTATAATATCTATGGTACAGTTTGGTCATTGTTTACTCCTTCTACCTCTCACAACAGGGAGATAATATGATGTCTACACATGTGCATCTAGTTTATTTCACTTACGAGCATAGTCTCAAATTGCATCCATGTACCTATAAAAACCTCCAGTTTATCCTTCTTTATGGCTGAGTATTACTTCATTGTATGAAAACACCACAACTTTCTATCCATTCCCTTGTTTGATGGGCATTTGGGTTGTTTCCAAAATTTAGCTGTTACAAACTGTGCTGCTACAAACATGGGTGCACATATATTGCTGTGGCATGATGTCTGTACTGCTTCTGGGAAGATATCTAGAATGAGAGTATCTGGATCAAATGGATATCCAGTCCTAGTTTGGTGAGGAATCTTCACATTGATTTCCACAGTGTTTGCATCAGTCTACACTCCCAACAACGAGGCTGAAGGGTACCTTTATCTCCACAGTCCCACCAACATTTATTATTGGTTGATTTCTTCATGATAGCCATTCTTTCTGAGTGAGATAAAATCTCAGTGCTGTTTTAATTTGCATCTCTCAAATGACCAGTGATGATGAACATTTTTCACATATTTATTTACTGTTTTTATATCTTTATCTGAGAAGTGTGTGATCATCTCAGATGCCCATTTTTGGATTGGGTCTTTAAATGTGGAGGCTCTGCTTATTTTCAGTTCTTTATATGTTTTTGAGAGTACCACACCTCTTAATTATGGTATCACACACCTTAGTTCCAGCCAGTTCTGAAAATCTTCACTATGGGCGCATGAGCTTTGAGGAGATACCTAATACAAGCCATATGTATCCTGAGCATCATGCACAGGAGAAATGCATGGATTTCCTCTGCTAAGAGTGGTAGAAAATAAAGAGATTTGTTGAATTTAGTGCACAGGCTGCAGGAATAATTTAGCATAATCTATACAGATTGATCACTGAGAAGCAAGCAAGACAATTCAAGACTGAATAGAAATCGATGTGGTCTGCACTTGGGACTGCCCACCCATTCACTGATGGCTTAGGACCACATCTGATATATGGAACCTTAATAGAGTCCCTGGAAGTGGACAGAGACTATAAAATGACTGAGATTACAAAGTTGACCATCTTATAGATTAGGGCTCATAATAGAAAAACAGGCACAGTGTTAGAAAAACATACTATACTACATTAAAAATGGGAACAAGTTTACATTTTGATCAACATGAGGAAGACAAAGTAGAAAAATATGTCCTTTATTTTACATACTCAGAATATTTTGGATAACTGAGTTGAAACACGGACATTACCCAGAGTATAATCTTGAAATTTGATACACAAATTAGCTATTATTTTGGTCATTTTTTGTTTCATTTTATGCAGTCTCTCCACACACCAAAACAGTATTATTTCTGAAGAAAAAAATGTGTAAAAATTTTAAAAGATATTTTCTAGTCTTTACATCATTCTAACTGGAAAAATAGAAATATGTTTATATGAAATTAAAACTAAATCTATAAACATTACAAATGTAAATTGGGAATTCATACTCTGCTGATTTTGTGTATTAAATCCAGCCACAGGAAGATATCTTTCACTGAGATTTCACAGCTTAAAGTTATTTGCATTCAAGTTTTGTCAGAATTTTCAAATGAAATGCCAAACTAAGAATAATGATAGTTTAAATTTGTCGAGCCATATTGAAAATGGAATCTGAGGTGACTTGAACATTTTATTATATATAAAAATAAATATCCACACGAGATGTACAATGAATTGATCAAAATTTATTTTCTGATTTTCTTCAGAAAATTAATGATGTCTGGCAAGGAAGAAACATGAAAATAAGGCGTAAAGATTCATTGTTTATGTAACAGGTTGCTCACAAATTCAAATTATTAGCAGTTATCTTTCAAGGCTGAGGATTCACATCCAACAACTGTAAACCAAACTGTGAATTGTTATACTGTAATCGACAATGCCCTTGTAACAGAAATTAAGTTAAAGGGTTGGAACAAAAGAATTCCAAGACTATTAGGTGGTTTTTCATCTTTCATCAAATGTGACCAAAATTGTAGTGCTAATGTTTTAAAAGTATGAATTTTCTTTCTTCACTGAACGTGTTTTTGGTAGAAGGTATTTTAAAAGAACGAGGAGTAAGTCAGTGACTCTTTTCACAGATACATGACATAATTAACAGAATTTTCTACTAACGAGGTTCACTTACTGAAAATCTCCACTTTAGATGGTGCCAGCTCTGTGGAGACACCATCCCAGCACCTGTCCACAGAGTCTCTTCTAGGTCAGTGTTGGTGAACCCACGGCATGTGGGCCACACTGGGCATGCGTAGCCCTTTCTGTTGGCATGTGAGCCAAGTCACCCCGGACCTTGAAAGTGGGCAGATGAAATATTTCGCTAAGCTCATCTAAAAGCACCTCGGAAAGTCCTATAACACGTTCTTCTTTCTTGTTTCCCTCATTCCCTCTCTCCCTCACTTCCACCCCAGGCCTCACACAGGCTAGGCAAGAGCTGTACTCTTGAGCTGTACCTTCAGCCCTGTGACGTCTTTCCTACAAAAGGCCATAGAGTATATATCAGCGATAAAGAACCTTTTAAAGCTTTTACTGCTAACAAACAGCTGGCTGCAGCATGCTTCTCATGGGTTTCCCACCACTAATACATGTGTGAGGCTTTAGCAGTGACATGATCCCTTTTGCAACTCCTCAGTTCTGTCACTGTAGCACTTAGACAATATGTAAATGAGTGGGTGTGTTTGTGTTCCTATAAACATATATTCCAAGAAGAGGTGGCAGACCAAGAAAAAAAAAACACAAGAAAATTCTGTAACTGGCAGACAGTCCCAAAGGCCATCATGAAAACTACAAGGAATTTTCTAGCATTGAAGGAGTTACAAAGGAGAATTTTAGAAATAGATATTTACAGTTTCATAAGGTCGAGACAACCCTGTTCTCTAGATAAAGCCAAATTTGAAGAACTTGATCTTTCCTGCCTACATTGGTTAGATTTTAGAAACCTGGAAATGGAGCCATTGGAATTTCATAAAAACATCTGGAAAAATAGATCTATATGCAACACCCAAGAAGAGAGAAAAGGTAAAGTGTGCGGGATGACAAAAGAAGGCACAGGTGAGCAAACCTTAAAATGTGGGACTCTGTGCCAAATATTTTTAAGTCAATACAGTACTTGGGCTTGCTTTTCTTCTTTTGGTTGTATCATCTTAAGCTTGTGAGCATCACGTTTGGATCACGTTAAATCTGAAACAAGAAACAAATGAATAGGTGACACGAGCACTGCACGTGTTGCTCTAAACTAGCAAAGTACGAGCCAAGGTTTGACAAATGATCAGCAAGAACAAATGAGCAAAGATCACACTAACTGTACAAAAGGAGCCCAATGTAAACTTTCACCTTTCAGGAAAAAGCTATGTTGTGAAAACTCTGTTATTCAGTTTTTCTTTTAAAATAAAAGATGTTACTCTTTGCATAGCTTTTCATAACTAAAACCTCAGTATTCAGATTTAATCCTAGTGTTGGCAATTTGTGATACACAGTTGGTTTGGGGTTGCATTTTGAGCCTTTGGTTTATAAAGAGTTCACCATCACTGTCCGAGGTCATTAACCTGAGAAATACTGTTTCTGATCTATAACTCTATATTTATATGAACCCAAGTATTTTTTCACCAAAGGCAATTAGCCAGAGAAGGAAGCTAGTATGTCTCTCCATTCAACCTACTTCAATACTCAATGACCCATTTAGTCGTGAAACAAAACAGAAATTTTAAAAAATTGATCATATATAATGTAAAATGTCATTTTTTTATGCTTTATTGAGTTCGGTGTAAAATTTTCTGAAATTTTCAGAATGGTGTATTTGATACCAAAATGTTTGCCACATAACCTTACTTTCTTTATTCATTTATTTATAGTTTGCAGTATTGAGAATTGAGCCCATTGCATTTGCACTGAGCTACAGCCCCAGCTTCCTTTTATTTTTCATTTCTGAAACAGGATATTAAGTAACAAAATTTTCCAGGCTGGGTTCAAACTTGTGTTCCTTTTGCCTCAGCTGTCCCAAGGAATTACAGGTGTGCACCACATCCAGTTTATCTCTGGTTTACTACCCTATGTTATTCGAGTCATCTCGACCGATTTCAAGAACATAGTCTATGACTCTAAATATTGGCTACTGATTTTACATCTTTTCAATATTTCTCTAATTTAGCTCAATAGCCTCTCAAGAAGCTATGAACCCTAACTTCCCTGACATCTCTCTTCCTTTAATAAGAGAAGCCCAAGGTAGAGGTTCTGACCCAAAGAAAAGGGGTTCTACACTTGGGCACTGCACCAACTGCTAGTTGATAAAGGTCTCTGAGCTCTTTGCCAAAAACAGTAGAGCATGCCTATATTTCATTTTTTTTGTTTTGTTTTGTTTTCTTTTCTGTGATTTTTTTTTTTTGTGTGTGTAACCTGGCTCTCAAAAATATAACCTGTCTGTGTGTAAAATTAATAGTCAAGGGTCAGTAGCAATATACATCAACATAAAGGGATTGCTACAGTTTGAAGGAATATCCCAACGTTTGTGATTTGTAAACTTAATCCCCAAAACAACAGTGCTAAGAAACAGAAGCTTTGAAAGGTGATTGCCATGGGAATCCCTTCCTGAGCAGATTGGTGTCACTTGGCAGGGGCTGCTCGGGTCAGGCTGGGAATAAACATGACTTTGGCTGTCTCTTGTTTCTTGTATTTTTTTATTAATTAAGTCTATTGGTGCATCTTAAATATGCATGTTGATCACTTTCATTGTGGAGACTTTGTACCTGTTTGTGACATACCTTAATTATTTTTCCCATTCCCCTTGCCTCCCTTCAACCCTTCTTTCACTCCTTATTTACAGGCTTGTTTCCATTTATTTCTTTTCCTTTCCTTCCTTTCTCCTACCTCCTCCCCAGGTCCCCTTTCCATTTAAACATCTTCTTCCTATTTTGTGACATCTAGTATACATTTTGGTTTCTATGTACATTTTCTGTTTCTCACAGCAGAGAAACAATGTATTTGCAAATATGTACCTGATTTATTTCACTTAACAGAATGGTTTCAAGCTGCATCCTTTTACCTAGAAATGTTTCAAGTCTATCTTTCTTTATGGTTGAGTAGTGTCACATGTTTTCATCCACTCATCAGTTGGCAGGGATTTAGGCTATTTCTAAGACTTAGCTATTACAAAATGTGCCGATATAAACAGAGGTGTGCATATATTGTAGTGGTAGGACATTTTTAATTCTTTTGGGAAGATACCAAGGGCGCTAGCCAGGTCAAATGGAGCCTTTAGTTTTAATGTTTGGGGACTCTCCACAGTGATTTCTACAGTGGTGGCACCAGTCTATACTCCCACCAGCAGTACAGGAGGCTTCTTGTCTCCCCACAGAAACTCCCACATTTGTTTTGGTTGATTTCTTGATAACAGCCATTCTTTCTGGAGTGAGATGGAATCTCAGCAGCGTCGTAATTTGCAACTTTTGAATGACTAGTGAGGCTAAACATTTTTAAATATATTTATTTGTTGTTTCTGTTTCTTCATCTGAAAATTGCCTATTTCTTTAAGAGGCTCATTTTTACTGGGTCTTTAAAATTCCGAAGGGTGATGTTTTTGAGTTCTTTATATATTCAAGATATTAGTTACTTGTCCAAAGAATAGCAGAAGATATTTTTTTCCCACTTAGCGGGTTGTTTCTTAACTCTGTTGGTGATTTCTTTTGCTGTGCAAAAGCTTTTAAATAAGGTATCTTAATTGTTGATTCTTTGTAATATTTTCCATGGTCCTGGTTTTTTCATAAAATCTTTGCCTATTCTCACATCATTCTACCTGTTCTCTCTTCCGGTATATTCAGTGTTTCTGTAGGGATCCGTTGTGTTCTTGCTGTACCCCAGGAAGGAACGGCAGTGAGGGTGAGGAAAAGAGAGAGGAGAGACAAACGCTGGGAGCGGGTGGAGGGCCTCTCTCCGCGGAGAGGGGGGACGACCCAAGAACAGTAGAGCATTTGTTTATACCCTCAAGGGGTTGGTTGCTTTCAGCCTCACTCCCCAGCAATCAATTAACAAGCTGCACTGGCTTGTTTATGTGCTTTGAGGAGCTCCCGTGTTCATGGGCTGGCTTCGTCCTGTGTATGTAATTACTTTTCAGCTTCCACACCTCCTGACAGTTTCTAATATGATATTTAGATCTTTCATCCATTTTGATTTTAATTTAGCACATGATGAGACAAATGCATTGAATTATTGTCTTTGGAACATGGAAAGCTGGTTTACACAGCACTATTTATTAAAGAGACTATCTTCTAGTGAGGATATTTTGCCCCTTTGTCAAAAATAAGGTGGCATTGTTTGCCGTTGTTTCTGCTTCCTTTAATTTGTTCCATTGATCCTTGGGTCTTTTTTGCCAGTACCGTGCTGTTTCTATCACAGTAGCTTTGTAGCATGATTTAAAGTCAGGGATTGTGATGCTTATTGCCTTACCTTTGTTGCTCAGAATTTCATTTTTTATTCTTCTGTTTCCAAATGAATTTTGGCATTGTTTTCTCTAATTCCGTGAGTTACACTATTCATTATTTGACTAGGATTGCATTAAATCTGTATAACAGTTTTGGAAGTATGGTCATTTTCATTAAAATGGTTCTTCCTATCCAAGAACAAGGGATGTCTTTTCCATTTCCTGGTATCCTGTTCAGTCTTATTCAGAGCACCATAGTTGTCGGTGTAAAGATCTTTTACTTCCTTCACTAGATCAATTTCTAAGTATTTCACTTTTTTCACAGCAATTATGAAAGGCATGGTTTCCCTAATTTCTCTCTGTTTGTTGTCTGTGTGCAGGAATATACTGATTTTTGAGTGTTGACCTTGTATATCCAGGAAATTGAGTTATTAAATCTAGAATTCATTTTTGTGGAGTGTTTGGGGTCTTCTGTGTAGAGTATGATATCTGCAAATTTTGTCCATCCCCCTTTACCCTGGGGCTATACAGCAGATGTGGTCTGGGAATACTGACCTTTACAGTTTCCGTTACTGTAAAATCAATCTTGATTATTTATAAATCATCCAGTGTCAGGTATTCTGTTATAGCTGTACAAAATAGAACATGGCAAGGGAGAATATAGAAATATTGTAACTATAAAGGTGAACTCCCTGTTTGAGAGTGGTGGTTTTTACCTTTCCAATGACGACAGAAGGATATTTTTTATGTTTCAAGAAACTTGGATGCAGATATCATGTGGAATGTACCATAGTCTGGTCAATAGGACACCTTAAGTTAAATATGAAACTAAAATTCTATCAACATGGGGAAAACGTAAGACCTATTAGTGTAGCAATAGTCATTAACTTACATTGTTGCGGCAGGGATGGATGTTTCCAACTGTTTTGCATTCATGCCCACAGCAATTTTTGAAAGCTGCTTGTGAAAGAGAATAGTACAGCATTTCCTGCAGATTTCTGTCTCATTGATTTATTAACTGATTTCTCTGTGATGCCTGTGTTATCACCTCCATTGCTAATAATGACAGAGAATAATTATTATCCAATAACCAATGAGAAAATCATTTTAAATATAAAAGTAATAATATTTTACTCCTTACACTCAAGCCAGTTCTCTTTTCTAGGAATCTCTACCAACAGTAATTGTAAAGCAAAGTTTCAATACTCTTTCAGGATGCTAAATGTCATTCAAATAAGTCAGGAGATAAAACATTAGCAAGCTTACATTTTTACAGGGTCAATTTTTCTCTCAAGTTTTCTTTTTTTTTTTTTCCAGTACCAGGAATAGAACTCAGGACCTTGCGCTTGCCAGGCAAGCGCTTATGCCACTGAGCTATACCCCCAGCCCCTCTCAAGTTTTCTTGATCTTAAGAATTGGCTAAAGGAATTGTCATCAAGCCTTGTAAAAATATTACAAAAATATTTATTATATTGTATCCTAATTAATTGTTTATAAAGTTTCAGGCATGATCAGAGACACACAAAATTATTTAAATAAATGATATTAATTGTTGCTATAAATACAACATCTAAAAGTATTATCTAAAATCAATTTTGAATCATTTTAAGGTGAGTGAATCCAAATTAATATTGATATTTTGTACTTCACAGTGAAACAAAAATAATTTTAGGCAATACTTATATGATGATATAACTTTAGGTTCATCTTGTTTTGTTTTGCAGTTGAGATTAAATTTCAATGTAAAACAATTTTATTTAACAAATATTTCCATTACATAAAATTGTCTAATACCTAAAGTCTAATTTTGAAACATCTATGCAGAAATTTTTTTCCTCTAAAGCCAGGCATAGTGACACATCTTTGTCATCCTAGCACCTGAGAAGCTAAGGCAGGAGGATTACTGTGAGTTCTAGGCCAGGCTATGGTATTAAGGGAATACAAGGCCAGCCTGAATTACATAATGACATAATGAGACTTGTTTCAAAAGGAAAAAGAGAAAAGAAAGAAAGAAAAGAAAAACCAGAAAAATTTCCGCTGGGTTAATGAGCTATCAAGAGCATAAGTTTTTTCCTGCTTCTTTATTTGCCTTGATTATGCTATGAATTCACCCCATACAAACATTTTGTGGATAAGAGATTGAGATATATGATATATATTTGCATTTTCCAATCAGTCTTCTAAAACCATTATTTCCTGAAGCAAATAATGTCACAACATGAAGAAAAGAAGTGATTCCTCCAGCATCAGAAACCTGCATGGCCTGCATCTGTGAGATTTGAGCATGGCTGCTGGGACATCAGAGTCCTTTATCTGGCAGTGTTGCAGACCACACCGTCATGGAACATTCGGCAGCATGCAGAGCAATTCTTTTATTACTAATATGGTATTTGTTTTTTGTAATTGAAACTTACATGGTTTTTATTTCTGTAATTCATTTTACTGCGAATTCTTGGGTGAGCTTTTCTAAGCGTTTGAGCACCAAGAAGCCAAGAGTTTCCCTCAGGTTAATGCAAGAATGCTGTCTCCCAGTGGATTTAGAGGTGACAGATTTCCATCCCTATTTCTTCCCTTTCTTGCCTACCTTCCATCAGATTTCCCTTTCTCCCTTTCATTTGTTTTCTATTTTGTCTTTGTTGTTTACTTTCTTGGGCACAGTTCTCAGACAAGCTGCTAATCGTTCCATTTTTGCATCATATAGTTCACTAAATAACTGTGAAATTCAGGTGTACCGCACACCTGCAATCCAAGCACTCCAAGAGCCTCAGCACCTTAGCAGCTGAGACCCTATCCAAAATAAATAAATAAAAGCTTATTACAGGGGTGGAAAAGCAGCTTGGTGGGAAGACCTGGGTTCAGTCTCCAGTGCTCCTTCCCCCAAAACCTCTGTGAATTCTGAAAGATACTTTCCCATACAGCATACTCTCAGGGAATACTGTCATCTTTCTGCCACTAAATAGCTCTTCAAGTGTAGTATAATGTGCAGCACTTATAAAAATGGAACGATCATATTTTAATGATACATAGATTTGTAGTATTTGATTGTCTCTTACTTTGGTAGTGTTGGTACCAAAGTATATGACAATATAAAATGAATATATATTCAGCATATTTATTTTCTACCCAAACTATAACATACATCTCATGGCTTTCCATTATACTTTTAATTATTTTGTTTATCAATTTAAAAACACATATCAGAGAAACTGAAAAACTGTGCAAAGAACATTAGCAAACCAGTAAATTATAAAACTGGTATATCAAGTAGTTTTATTTTATAAGTGTCAATGCATTCTTCTTGAATGAATTACATGTATATATTATTTTCAATGCATATATTTTCAAATGTCCTTTTTATTATAAAGAGAATAAAAGGTAATAAAATAACAGCATAGTCAAAAACAAAATACAACAAAATCAATAAAAATGATAGAGGGGTTGTAAACAAAATGATAGGAATTAATAGTGGTTGCTACATTACATATTATTCTATTCAGTGACGTTGCTCAGATACTTAGCAAGTATTTTCTGATAAACTTAGAATTGCAAAGATTATATATTAAAAATCATAGTTTGTCTTCATATCAATTACCACTGAAATTCTACCTCCTCCTAAGATAACTGTCCTCTTCAAAAGTGACATATATTATTCACTGAATTTCATCACAATTTATTTTCTCCTCTATTTATTAAGAAAAAAAATATAATTACATAAAATTAGAGTTTTGTTTGTTTTTTTCAAGTTTTGCTATTAAAGGATAAACCACAACACTATGTTTATTACAATTTTTATGATGTAGAAAAATTAATCACAGCAATCTCATAGAATTAACTTCTAATAATCAATGCTAATTTAGAAATATTTAATGTGACTAGCCTTTACAACCATCAAAATTGAATTTTTCAGATAATATTATTTTTTATTCAATGATCTCAAAATGTTGGACTTTTTATGAAGTCTTATCAACTATATATCAGGTATATACTGGATAAGTTTCCTGTAAATAGCTATCATTTTATTAAAATATAAGCTATCAGCTATCATTTTATTAAAATATAAATGAAAGAAGACATTTGCATAGACACTGATGAAAATGTATTATTATACTTGAGTCTAATTATTTCATCGTCTGCCCAGAAAAGTAATAATTGTGCTTTTGTTTTCTTTCTAGCTACAGAACCTCTACAAATTGATCTTTCCAGAGACAGCACATTACACAAATCATCTATGAAAAGAAAAATTTTAAACCATCTGTGTACACTACTTGTGAATTTATTTTTCAAATAACTATGGACAAAGCCACCAAAACCAAACTGACTTAAAAACTTGTGCTACGTGATGTGAAGTCGGTGACTCACCGCTGACTGCTACAATTTACTGTTTATCACTGTGGGAGCCTCCCTTGACTGTCGTTTTGTTCTCATTCTTAAATTTGGCTGCTTTGTGTTTATTGATATTTCTGAAATTTCCTGAGAGGAAACGATATTATGTGAAAGGAAATAATGAGCATATAACATTTAATGAGCTGGACAATTTTTTTAAATTTATAAAAAGTAGTGTTTTTGTTTTTTATTTTTGTTTTTCTGGTTGTAGGGAAGAAAACCCACCTGAGTATCCTGATCTGGTAGTCAATGTCCTATGTACGTTACCACTGTAGTCAAATTCCCACTCAATTGAAGTTAGGGGAAGAGCTATTTACTATTTTTGTTCTCCTTTCCTGAAAAAAAAAAAGATAAAGTTCAATTTAAATATTTGTCATTTTGAGGAAAGAGAAATATTTTCTGTATGGACAACAGAAGGAATTTCTGAAATAACAAACTATCGAATGAGTTTTAATGTTTGCACTATGCAATTATGGCCATTATTAAATTTACTAAATGGAAATTACTTAAAAATAAAAAAAATAATTATAATACAAATTCCAGAACCTTGGCAATACAAGTTTAAGTAGAGTAGGAAGAAATGATAGAAGAGATTTCACGATACATGTTTGAATTCATTGTAGATAAGTATAGGGAAAATTAAAGTAAAAAAATTACTCATAACATAATCAAAATTGACAGTGAAATTTTGCAGGTATCCACAATATGGGATCACAAAACTGATTTCAAGTATTTCGAGGAAATAGAATAAGTACATCATGGTGAGATAAAGGAGGTTTTAGAAAGAAAGGAGGCAAAAGAGAACTCAGAAGAAAACAGTGAATATGCAAAATAATGTAATCAAAATGATGTTGGGAGTTAGAGAAAAATTAAATTTAAGGGTACATTACAGCATAATCACCATTAATTATATACTATTTATTGTAGTAACCCTATGTATAAGACATTGGAAAAGAGAAATGACACTCACCATTTATTTTCCAGTGAGGGATGAAAACAATCACAGAAAGAAACAGTCAATCTCCAAAGCTGATACAGTCTAAAAATAAATGTTACCCTGGGATAAAGGGCCATATCCCAAAGGATTATGGCTGATTTCCCGAGATTTTTAAATTGTAAACCAAATCTCATCAGTGAATATGAATTAGCTGGGGCAGGGTGGGGGGGTAACCCTCAGTGATGGAGAAGTGTGTTTCAAGCAAGAGACAGAAACATATAAAGGTTGGCAACAGTTTTTCAGGCCCTGACTGAAAGCCTGGATGACTGGAAAATAATAAGTAAGAATAAAAATGGTTGCAGATAGAGTTAGAAGGACATCATACAGGTAAAGTCAAAATTAAAAATTTCTTCTTCAGCACAAGCAAAGCTATTATAAAATCACTGGTTTCATATTTTAAAATTTTTTTTGGCTGTTTTTGAGCAGACTCACTTGATTAGGTATGAACATGCATGAGCAATACAAAAAATTAAGAAAAAATCATGGTGACTCAGAAAGGGAACTGAGTTGGAAATGTAGATAATGAATCAAACTTGCTGTATTGTTTCTGTGGCAATATTGTCTAGACTTGGAGTTTCATTACACTAAAAGTCGCTCTTACCTCCTTGAGCATTTAGTGATTGGTGGTATCTTATATTGAAACACTGTGAACTAGGAGAGAGAAGTTTGTTTGCAAAGTAAAGGCAGAATTTTGATCATGTTACAAAGGAGAGATGGCAGCAGTCATTGTACAGTAGAGTGTTGCTTAAAATAAAGCTTGAAATTGAAAAGTGAAACCAGGATTGTTGAGAAACTTTTGTTACAAGTTCAATATATAAACAGTTTCTAAAGACATGAGACTGTATGAATTATACAAAATGGGAACATACTGCATAAGAACAAAAGCTGTACATAAATCTTACTTTGTCTAAAAGTAATAGCAAAAAGACAGGAATACATAGAGGAGTACAGATAACTGAGAGACAATGACTACGGTATCATGAATTGAAGACTATTCAAAAGAAAGAAATCAGCCAAATTCATCCAATAAATCAAATACTAATGAGAATGCAAGTAAGACACAGAACGAGAAGAGCCCATGGGTTTGACAAAACTGGAGTCATTAGTGATCACAGCAAAAGGAGAGGACAAATTGGTTTGGAAGAAACAACACTCACTACAATTTCCTATGAGAGAAAGTGGTCTGAAGAAATCAGTATAATGTCCCTGAACTGGCTTAAAAATATGTATTTCATGTATGTAATATAGCTCCATGTATTTCATTCCTTAAGAGATGACACTTAAAGTCACATGGTTGGTTTTTCTTAAAATCATATTTAAAAGAAACAATTGAAGATTCAACATGGCTGAACAGAGGAGGAGCCACTTTGGAGTCACTCAGAGAAAAATTGTCTAAAATGACAGTGACTCACTGGAACCTCTGACAAGATTAGAGACCTCTGTGGTGGTGGTGGAGGTAGTAAATGGAATGACACCATCCCAACTGTCCTGCTTTGAACAGCATGGGAGAGAGAGAGAGAGAGAGAGAGAGTGATGTGGGATTTAAGCAGTCTTAAACCATGGAAGAACAATGAGCAGGAATTCAGCACTCTTGCTGCCCTGATTCCGGCAGCAGGAGAGGAGAAAGACAGCAGAATGCAACAGAGAGCTTGTAAAAGGGCCTGGAGGGGCAAAGTACACATAAAACGGGCATCAGCCTTGGACCATCTCCGTCTCAGGGTTTCACGGCAACTAGAAGAGCAACACAAAGACACAAAGCATAAGAAGACATGCGCACACAGCTAACGAACGTTGGGAAAGTTGCTGACTGATGACTCTGGCTCCATAACCCCCATTTGGGCCCAAGATCAGCTCTGTACCCAGCACGACTCCTACGGCAAACTTGACAGAGTTATCCGGCACAGACTTGGGCTCTGACACAGACACTGCTGCAGAACTGAGAGCACCAGAAGAATTTCTTTACTTTGGTGGTGGTTGTTTTGTTTTCCTTTCTGTCTTTCTTTGGTTGTTCAGATGTTTAGTTTTACTGTTTATTTTGTTTTTCCCCATTTTTTCTTTCTTTCCTCATGGTCTTTACTGATTTTCTGATAGTTTCATGTGAATGAATACTGTCTCTATTCTTCCTGGTGTTCCTCAATATTCTTTTGCTTTCTCATTCATTCTTTCTCTCTTGTCCTTTTCTCCAGTGTCCTGAAGCTTGAGTTGTCATGCTTTGTCCTTCAGAATTGCTCCAACTCTGTTTCCTTTCAGTTATCTTTCTATTTTTCCCCTATCCACCATAAATACCCCCAACACACACACACACACACACACACACACACACACACATACACACACACCAGGTAAATTCAAACCAGTAGGAGGAAATTCACAGGATACCATTCCTGGTTTATGTTGGATTGTGTTATGCATCTGTAGTTCTTGTTCCTATGGGTAAGGGTACCAAACACACAGTTACCGTAGTTTGTCAGTTTCCAGGTTGTGTTTGATGCTACTATTATTGTTTGTTATATCACTTTAGCTATGGTGCCATATCTGTTGCAATCGGTTGGTCTCCCTTGTATGACAAAATTGTAATTGTCTAGGGTAGTAACAATCACCACAGTTCAGTACCAAAGGACTGTGTACTGAGCCAAATAGATCGCAAATTCTCATCCCTAATAAATTAGGAAGACAGGATCTTGGGACAGACACAAAGGTCAATAGCAAGCTACATCACGAAGACATCTCTGAGGAACATATATTTCTTAGATAAGCCTTGATACTAGCAATAAAGCTACCTATAATAAGTAATTTTAAAATATCAACAGAGAAAAAATAAAACGAAGTAAAAAATGACAAAATGCAGAACCAAAATGCAACCCCAGACCACCAGCACACTTAGAACAACTCCAGGGGACTATCAGATAGAAGAAATCAGAAACCAGCCATCCAAATTTTCAGACATGATAGCAGCAAAAAAAAAAAAGATGAAATAGTCTCTAGAGAAAAATCAGATCAGAAATAATCTCTGAGGTAAAAAAAAGGGGATGACAATCAAAATGAAGGATACCCCCAGTGAATCCAGTGCAGACACAGATTGTTAAAACTTAAAGGAATGTAAGAGAATGATGGAAGTGATGAGTGCTCAGCAGAGGAATAATACAGAATGCATGAAAGAGTTTCAAACACATCCGGGAGATTAAGAATATTCCACTGGAATTATACACAGTCATATGACCAAAAGTGAGGGCAGAATTTCAAATCTAAAAGACAGGATTGCAGTTAGTGTTCATGAAAACAAAGATTTTTTTTAAAGGCAAGAAAACTTAATGCAACAGCTGCAAGATGATGTAAAGAACAAAATAAGATGAGTCAAAGTCAAAGAAAAAGCAAGAGCAAGCACAGGCAGCACAGTTCTGTTCACAGAGAAACAGCGCCCTAGCAGGGAAAAGACCTTCATATACAGATAAGTAGGAATCTAAAAATCCAATTAGCCATGACAGAAATAAATCTAAAACAATGAATATTATAGTCAAGAACGCAGAAATTTAGCATAAAGAAGGAATATTGAAAGCTATTAGACAAAAGAAACAAACTATCTGTAAAGGAAAGCCCAACAGAATCACAGCAAACTTTTCAACACAACCATTTAGGTCAAGGAAGGCTTGAAGTGAAGTATTTTGGATCCTGAAAGAAAGCAACTTCCAACCCAAATTGATGTAACCTTCAAAACTCTGCAGAAACAAGACTGTCTCTCCTCATTTCTCTTTTATACAATCCAAGTGCGAGCCACTCTAAGGTGGACCCTTTATGCCCTAGGGTGTAGAATTGCTGAGTCAATTTAGTGAAACTTTTAACTTCTCAGATTAACACAATCAATCAACCATTATAGGAACCAACAACATGAAAGTAATATGACAAGGATAAGCTGAAACATATTAATGAAGACCATCAGTGTTAATGTTCTCAATTCAGCAGTAAAAAGAAATAGACTCAAAGAATAGATTAAGAAAAGAGACCCAACAATATTCTGCATACAAGAAACCTATTTAACTCAGAAGAAATGTGTAGACAGCAAGACAAAGAAAGGAAAATAGTACTTTATGTTACAAAAATCTGAGAAAAGAGGGATAGCTGTTCTATTTCCATACAAAGTGAACTTTAAGCCAAGACTGAACAAAAGAGACTGAGGAGGTCACTATATACTTGTTAAGGGAAAGATCCAAGAGGAAAAGATAACAATCATATACTCACCAAATACCAGTAAACCAACTATAAGAAAAAGTTAAATGGACTTGAAAAATCAACTAAGCACTAACACAGTTGTAATGGGGTACTTCAATACTCCATTGTTACAATAGATCAATTATGCAAAAATTAACAAGGAAATATCAGAACTGAACCACACATTGAACAAATGGATTTAGTAAATGTCTATAGGATGTTCCACCCATGGCATGAGGATACATATTCTTCTAGTTGCATACAACATTCTCCAAAATAGATTACAAACAAGTTCAAACAACATGCTCAAGTAAATGCAAAGGATTTGAAATTATCACATATAGGGCAATGAAACTGGAAGTCAATGGCAAAAGAAACCATAAACACATGGAAATTACTAACATCTTACTAAAAAACAATTGGGTCACACATGAAATTTGAAAAGAAATTAGACAGTTTGTACAGTTAAATGATAATGCTGGTACAATACACAAGAAATTATGGGACACAATGAAAGTAATCCTATAAGGGAAATTTATAGCAGTGATTTGTCACATTAGGAAAACAGAACTAGCTCAAATAACATGAAGTTGAACCTCAAGCTTATAAAGAAAAGGAGTGAAGCCCAAAGCTCACACGAAGAAATTAATACAACTGAGAAGGAGTCAATACAATTAAGACTAAGAAAGCAATACAAAGAATGAATCAATTGAAAAATAGGTTCTTTGAAAGATTAAATAAAAACTTTTGCCAAACTTACCAAAGAAAGAGAACACTCAAACCCATACAATCAGCAGTGACAAGAGTAAAATCTAAATAGACCATGCAGAAATCCAGAACATGATCAATGCCTACTTCTAGAAAGTGTAGTCTAATAAAAGGGAAAACACAAAAGAAATGGACAGATGGATAGGTATGTATGACTTATTAAAGCTGAATCAAGAAGATATATAGCTTTTAAATAATCCAGTATCAGTCAATGAAATTGAAGATGGAGTTAAAAACTTACTCCCAAAATGCCCAGATCCTAATAGATTCATTTACCAAAAAACAAAAAGAAAAGCCCAGATCTTGATGGATTTACTGATTCTTAACCCAAACCAGAGAAAGATCCAACCAAAAAAAAGAACTACAGGCCAATCTCCCCAGTGAACATAGATACAAAAATCTTCAGTGACAATGGAATGCAGCAAATCATCAAGAAGATTATACAAATGACAAAGTAAGGGTTATCACTGGGTCACATATGAAATTTAGAAAGAAATTAGACATTTCTAACACTAAAACATAGTATTGAGGGATGGTTTAATATAAACAAATCAACTAATATAACACACCATATTAATAGAGCCAAAGACAAAAAAACACATGATCATCTCAATAGACAGAGGAAACCATTTGTTAAAGTACAACACTCAGTCATGATACAAAAAAATTACAGAAAATGAGAATAGATTGTCTTTATCCCAATTTGATTAAAGCAATCCATGAAAAAACCAACAGCCATCACCATAGTAAGTGGTAAAAAGTGGAAAGCTTTCACTTTAAAGTCAGGAACAAGACAAGGATGTCCACTATTACCACTCCTGTTCAGTACTGACCTGGAAATATTTACCAAACCAATTATACAAGAGAAAGAAATAAAAGAAATAAAAATAGAACAATAAATTATCATTAATTTCACATTACATGATTCTTTACAGAGAAGACCCCAAGAACTCCACCTAAAGACTTCTATGTTTAATAACCAGTAATAAAGTGTCAACATTTAAAAATCAATAGCATTCCTCTATACAAACAACAAACTCAGTGAGAAAGAAATTAGAAAACCAAGCATTTTCACACTAGCAACCAAAAACAAGAAATACTTTGTAATTAATCTAACAAAGAAAAAAAAGACCTTTACATTGAAACTACAGTACTTGGAAAAAGAAGATCAAAGAGGATATAAAAAAAATAAAGATATCACTTGCTTTTGAGTAGGAAGAACCAACATACTGAAAATGGCCATAGTCCAAAAATTTTTATACATATTTAATACAATTCTGGTCAAAATACCAGTAGCCTACCTCACAGAATTAGAGAAAATAATCCTAAAATTTATTTGAAATAAGAAGAGATCTTGAATAACAAAAGCAATTCTGGGAAACAAAGTCAAGGAAGGGGGTATTATAATCCTTGACTTGAAATTGTAGTAGAGAGCTACTGTGATAAAAGCTGCATAGTACTGACAAAACCAAAGAACAATAAAAGACCCAAAGATGAACAGAACAGAGTAGAAGATGTAGAAACAACTGCAAACACACTCAGCCACCTTATCATGACTAAAGAGGCCACCACTGTTGAGATCATATCACCTTGTCTATAGATTAGTTGTGATTGTACTAGTTTTTATGCTAATTGGTGTCTTTGTCAATATGTTTTTGTACTTGTATTTTCTTTTAAATAAAAAAAATAAATAAATAAAGAGGCCAAACGCCCTCACTAGACCAATGTGTCTCATTAGGCACAAAATTAACATCAAAATATATCAAATATCTAAATATCAAAACAGAAACACTAAATCTGTTAGAAGAGAGAATAGATAGAACTCTTGAAGAGAGAGATTTAGACAAATATTTTATGAACAAATCTTCAATTGCATGGGAAATATTACAAAGAATCAATAACTGCAATCTCATCTTACTAAAAAGCTTTGCACGACTAAAGAAATCACTAACAGAGTGAAAAGAAAACCCACAGTAGGAAAAAAATTGCCAGCTGTTCTTAAAACAAAGGAGTAATATCGAGAATATATAAAATACTCAAAAAATCATACTCCTCAAATTTAAAGACCTGATACAAAAATCGGTGGAATAAATAAACACTTTTCACATGAAGAAATAGAAATGGCAAGAAAATATGAAAAATTGTGCAACATTACTGGTCATTCAAGAAATGTAAATTAAAGCAACACTGAGATTATATCTCACTCACTCCATAAAGAATGGCTATTATTGAAAAATCAACTAATAACAAATGCTGGTGGGGCTGTGGTGAAAAAAGAATGCTTCTGTACTGTGGGTGGGAGTGTAGACTAGAGCAATCACTGCGAAAATCAGTGTGCAGATTTTTCAAAACACTAAAACTAAGGCTTTCATTTGTCCCGCATATTCCTCTTTTTAGTATCTTCCAGAAAGAATTAAGAGCGTCATACCACAGTGATATATGCACAACAATGTTAATAGCAGCACAGTTTGTAATAGCAAAATCTTGAAAACAAACCAAATGCCCATCAAATAATGAATGGATAAAGAAGATGTAGAATTTTTTTTTGTACGATGATGCACAACTCACCGTTTAAGAGGGATAAACTTGAGCCATTTCAAGGTACATAGATGCGCCTTGAGACTATATTCTTAAGTGAAATAAATTGAACACACGTGTAAATATCACATCGTTTCTTTTACACAAGAAACAAAAAGTGTAGATAAGGATAAAAATGTGTAATAGAAATTGTGAACTAGGCAGAAAATATTGAAATGGGGAGGGGAACTAATCTCTTCCAGTTGACTAAGTGTTTCTGTTTTCTTTATGTTTAGTTTCTCATTTTTGTTTTTGTTTTTGTTTTAATTGAACTCAGGACCTTGAACTTGCCAGGCAGGTGCTACACTACTGAGCTATATGCCTGGCCCCTGTTTCTTTATATTTAGGTCTTTGATTCATTTTGATTTGATTTTCGTACAGGTAAAGATATGGATCTAGATTATTTTGCACATGGACAGCCAGCAGTTCACAATCGCTAACATAGGGAAGCCACTGATATGGCCATTAAAAGATGAGTGGATAGAGAAGACGTTTATGTATGTAGCTATCTATGTATATACATATCTATCTTTGTCTGTCATTTATCTATATGTTAGAAATTATTGCCTATAGAACAGGATAAAGTTATTTCTAGTTAAATGGATGGCTATTTCAATTTTAATGCCAAGTGAAATAAATCAGATAGAAGAGGCTAAATATTGCCTCTAATATCTTATATGAGAAATTCAAAGTATAAATAACTTAAAAAGCAAAATAAGAGAAACATGATAGGAAACAGGAAGCTGGACTTTGAGGAGAAGTTTAAAGAAAGGAGGAAAGGAGAGTGAAGAGGAAGACACATAAAAATGATTAAGGTTCAATACGTACCATTTCCCTAGGTAGGTGAGTACATTATTACATATGCAAACATGTACAAAATGAAATATATAAACAAAATAAAGTTCTTTTTGTATTCTAGTGGAAAAATCCTTTCAATTGTAAATATTACTAATTTTACCTGTTGATAGATATCTACACTTCCAGAAGAACATAAAAAATAACAATATTTTATGTGTCTCAGTGCATTCAAGTTGCTGTAAAGTATTCCCTAGATTGGCTTATTTGTAAGCAATAGAAATATGCTGCTCACAGTTCTCAAGGCTGAAAATCCTCAGGCCAAGAAGGAACGAGCATATTGGTGTCTGGTGAGGCTTGCTTGCATACACGGAAGGGGAGCCCTCTGTGGCCTCTTGCATAAAAGCACTTAATCACAATCACCTCCCAGCAGCCCCACTTCTCACACTAACACCTCAGAGTTATATTTCAACATAGGAATTTTAGGTGGACATAAGTATTCAGGCCTCAGTCTATTCATAATGAAGCATTCTTAGATGCTGGCTTCAAGATTGGTCTTACAAGAAGACATTATTTCTTTGCTTGTTAGACTGCAAATGTATAAATGTAATTTTTTCACAGAATCTATCGATGAGCTCTAGTGACCTGGATTACATGTGTTTATGACAAAGGATTATGATGTAGGTTTCAGTCATTGTCCACAGGAGCACAGGCAGTGAAACCTGACAGCACCCTATGTACTAAATATGAGCGTTGCATTTTGCTTCACTTTAAGTAATGTCTGGCTGTGAATTTCAGTTATTTGATCTTATTTTGATTACATTTGTTTGTATGTTTTGAAAAGGTATTAAATGGGCTCTCACAAACAAATGAGATAATTTATGGAATCCCACATATCCATTCTCCTAAAGCATGGTTATTATTGCTTTTATGGCTTCTCATGGAATAATTGAATGTAAAAATGGTGCTCAATGAAATTCTTATTTTCTAGCATCCACTTGCTTTGTATTAGGAGAGAAAGCTAGCAGATAAGTCATCCTTATTAACGATAGAAGTAAAATTGCTTCCGTGAGAAATTAAGTTTTCATATATTTAGGAAAATTCTCATACTGATCTAGGAAGGAGAAGGAAGTGTGGAAGGAAAATAAGATGTATTTTAATGTATTTTTCTTATTTTTATGTAAAGGAAAAACCAAAAAATAAAAACCATAAAATCCTGAGAAATAAAATCATGAAAATTTATCCTGATTGAAAAATAACTGTGCTACTATCTTCTCTATAATTTGGTATTTCCTTTATTGTTTTTGTGTTAACTAATGTGAAGATAAGATTATGTAATATAGCATCCAGTGCTAATTCCCTACTATCTTCTATATAATTTTGTGTTTCCTGTGTTGTTTTTGTGTGATTCTCGTTTATATGTCTCCAATTCTTTTGTCTTTAAAATAAAAAGAAAAAAGAAAGAAAAATACCTGTGCTACACCTGGTTTTGCTTTGGTATCTGTTTTACTTGACTGGCTAGAAAACCCACTGTGGTTTGCATGGGGCCTGTACCACTATAACTCATTTTGAAGTTTAATTACTCAGTGTGCAGTGTTGGGAATTGGGGCCTAGTGATAAGGGTCCAGGTCATGGTGGCTTTGCCTTCTTGAAGGAATTACAGTCCTTCCTGCAAACCTGGGGCAATTACCCCGAGAATAGCTTCTCTTAAAGCACCCACCACAAACTCACCAGCATCACCACCATGCCCCTCCCTCTTCTTACATGCTCAGCTGACTGTTAGGTTTCTCCCATGAAAACTACAAAGACGTGAGACCCTCAGCAGGAGCTAAAATGCCAATATCATGCTCTGGGGCTTCTAGAACTTCCAGTTCAGTAGAAATGAACCTATTTCCTTCATAAATTATCCAGGCTCAGTTATTCTGTTATAGCAACAGAAAGACTAAGACAAACCCTTGCTTAAATTCATTTTACTTGAAGAAAGGTCCAGTTAAAAATCCCTATGTTCTTCTCATACTGTGAGAACAAATATCCCACAAATGTGTAATGTCATATTAACAGTACAAATTACTATTTTGTTTAACCGTTACTGATGTGAGAAAGGTGAGGAAAAAGAATGTTCTAAGCAATCCAATTAAAACTGAATTTGGGAAACTCAAGTAAACTATTGTCCTGCAGATTCATGACAAAGGTTTTCAGCAGTCTATGAACTTATCAGGCAAAATTCATTTTAGATAACACTAAAGAGAAATTATATCTTAAAATTTATTGTTAGATGCATAAATTGATATAGCTATTTTATCTATCTTTATGTGCAAATTGTATGCCTAAAATGGTGGTGAGAGAAAATAGCTTCTAAGGTGATTTTCAGTAATCTCTGCTTCTTAGCACGGTCTACTTTCCACTCTCTTTCCTGAGTAAGATTTACTTCTGCTAGAATGTAACAAAAGTGGTGTTATTTCTATGATTAGATGATCACAGAGAAAGATATGCTTTTGGGTAGCTTAAACTTTAGGTAATAAATTCCATCTGGTTATTAATATAATTACATACAGTGAGAAACAGACACGTATCTATTTGTCTAGTTAATTTCTCAAATTCACATGAACAAGAAAACTATCTTTAGAGGAATAAATGGTTAGCCAAGAATAAATCTCTTGCTTAAGCGCCCATGGTACCAAGGAGACTGATTATAATGCCTATCTTTGTAAGGATTTGGGAATGACACTCAGCAACTTGAGGATTTCTCCAGGTTGCAGCCAACACATAAAGGTTATCTGTCCCCTAGAAAGATTTTTTTATTTATATAACAAAGCACTAGCGGAGCACCTTCTCAGGAGCAGAAAGAGAAAGATTTAGGTGCCTCCTTGCCCTCTGTAAGCATAGAACAATCGTTTTTCCTTACTCCTCATCATGGAAGATCACGTTCTTCTTCCCTTGGGCTTTCTTATAGATGTGATCTGTTTTCTTTCTCTAAGTGCTTTATATTATGTTCTTGTACCAATAATAAAACAAGTTCTTCTTCTCTTCGAATAATGTACATGCTGTCTTCCTATAGTGCTAGAGGTAAGGATTAAGACACAGGGTTTCTAACCTTGCTATGTAAGGTGAAACATGGACTAAGTAATCTGTCTCTGATTCAGAACAACTCCTGCGGTGTGTACTTAGAATAAAGATAAAAAGGGTGCACGTAGCCTGGACCTCAACAGCTGGAAGTCTCTCACAGCCCTCAACAGAGGCACGGAGAACCCTCTGCCTGAGCCCTCCCGGGAGAAAGAACCAGTGGATGGGGAGGCAAGTGAGACTGTCCAGTGCCAGCTTAGTGACATGCTGCGGCAGCTGCAGAGTGTCAGGGCCTCCAAGGCTGCAGAGCAGGGCCTGGCGAGCCAGGAGGAGGCTGAAGACCCTGCCTGCATCCCCATCTTCTGGGTCAGCAAGTGGGTGCACTACTCCGACAAGTACGGCCTGTGCTATCAGCTTTGTGACAACAGCGTGGGGGTGCTCTCCATGACTCCACGCGCTTCATCCTTCACAACGACGGGGACAGCTTGCGGTACCTAGAGCGCGATGGCGTGGAGTCCTACTTCACCATGAGTTCCCACCCCAAGTCCTCGATGAAGAAGATCACCCTCCTCAAGTACTTCCGCAACTACATGAGTGAACACTTGCGGCAGGCAGGGGCCAACACCACGCCGCGGGAAGGCGACAAGCTGGTCCAGCTGCCCTACCTGCGCACTTGGTTCTACACACGCAGCCGTCATCCTGCACCTCAGCAACGGCTCCATGCACATCAGCTTCTTCCAGGACCACACCACGCTCATCCTGTGCCCGCTGATGGCAGCCGTGACCTACATTGGTGGGAAGCGGGATTTCCGCACGCTCCGCCTGAGCCTCCTGGGGGAGCACAGCTGCTGCAGGGAGCTGGCCAGCCGCCAGCGCTACGCCCGCACCGTGGAGGACAAGCTGCTGAGCTCGCGCTCGGCCTGCAGCGGTCTCAGGGCCTCTTCCTAGCCCCCCACCCGCCTTGCGAACTGGTGCCCCTCACTCCACCAGCACCAGGGCCTGCGCTACCGGGCTCTGTGGGCTGCGTTTGTCACGTGCCCCAGCCCGGGGGCCGGGTGGGAGCTGTGTCCGCCTTGCGTGTGGGCTGCTAAGTTATCTTTGGACCTGTCCAGGTGTGGGTTCTCCAGTATCCCCCCTCCCCTTCAGCCCCCGGCATGAACTATACAGACATTTCTGTTGAATCCAGGACTGTCCTCTCCTTAGCTTTATACACGTTAAACGTATGTAAATCTAAAAAAAAAAGAAAAAAAAAAGGAATGCAAAAATCCAACAGTTACATAGGATTTTAACTTCGTCCTAGCTTTATCTAATATTGTGTATGCTTGCACACTTTGATGGAACAGATGGTCTTGGTGGAGAAGCCTATGTATCGAGTAATAGAGAAAGTCTCTGTGCCAAAGTCACTTGGAAACTAAAGTTTTCAGCCCAGTAGACCTCAAGAAATGGAGCTCTTTAAATCTAGAGCGCATAGAAGGAAGCTTTAGACAGAAGCCTTTAATGACTCTCACCCCTGAGCCAATATCCTCTTTGCAGCCTGTAGAAGACATTGGACCAGGAGACCTAGCCAAGCCAATACTATATAGGTTGTTGCCCTACAGACATAGCAAGCTAATAAACATAAGTTGTTTTAAATTATTAGATCTGTGGCAATTTTTTACTAAGAAGTAGATACCTAGTAAAATGCCCTCTAAATCTTAAGTACAGATACAAATAATTTCATTCAATCACATATATGTTATTATACAATGTGAATTATGTACTGTAAATTACTTTAACGAAATCAGGAAACTATCTTTGGATAATATTTAATTTCTTTCATTTTAAAAAGTTTCACCAAAATGTTGGTTTTTTTTTTCTTTTTTTTGAAACAGGGTCTCACTATGTAGTTCAGGCTGGCCTTGAGCTCACTTTGTAGCCCAAGTTAGTCTTGAACTTACAATGATCCTCCTGCCTCAGCCTCCTGAGGGCTATGATTACAGGCATGCACCACCATACCCAGCTGAAATGTTAAGTTCTGCTAAGATCATTTGTATCTGTAAACTAATTTGAAAAATAACATTAGAAACATGGAAAGATAATGAGAGAAACACATTGTCTCAGTTATTTTTTGTTGTTGTGGTTGAAACAAAACAATTATCACCCATAAGTTAAAGGAGGAAAAATTTATTTAACTCAATTTATGAGGCTTTAGTCCAAGGCTGGCTGGCTCCAAGGCAGGGCTGCACAGTCAAGGTGCATCACAGAGAAGAGAGAGCCCATGGTGCGGCAGGTAGAAGGCAGCAAGAGCAGCTTCTCTCTTCCTCTCATCCCGGCCAGATTACAAGGCTTTGGGTCTTGGCACCTGCTCCCAGGCTGGACCTTCGCACTACCCACGCCCAGAAATATGATAAACCAGTTAGTGGACTAAGTCCATTATCATACACTCTTGACCCTAGTATAACACAGCCTAGATCCAGATTCTCCAAAAAAATCCCAACTATAAGTGCAAGAGGCTTTGGGATCACATTTAAACACAACTCATAGCCCACACATTACATTTTAAGTATTAGTATTTTTCAATGTAGTTTCAAATGTATTATACTCAAAAAAATCTCTTCAAAGTTGTGTATCAATAAGAAATATAAACTACAAATTTAAGCTAAAATAACACATAAATCAGTGAAGTAGTCCACATATTGCTTAAAGGCATATATGTATACCCCAGGCACACACAATAGATACTATTTCAGAGTATGGAAGAAAAATTAAAATTGTCACTGGGAAGACTGACACTAGCAAAAGAAAAATAAAAGAAAAATAAACCTTTATAAAATACACATACCATATTTTCAAGCTCTCTGACTGAATTTCATTGCATAAACTCTGAACAGGCTAACATGAGTGTAACAACTTAAAATTCTTGCCTAAGAAGTCTATCTATAAATAAATATAAACTTATGGACATATTATGCAGTTTGTGTTATAGATTATATTTGAGGAGATTATTTATTGCCTCCACATTCAACTGAACATAAGAAAAATCAAGCATGGGAAACAGACAAAATACACAAGAAATTGAGAAATATGTTTTTAACTAAAATCAGATCACTTTCTACCCTCAGTTGATATAAATATTTTACATCAACATGAAGTACTTCAATAAAAATACTAAATATTATATAGTTTTCCTTTTCAAGATGGCTATTTGCCTTTATAATTATATGCTCAAAGCAAAAATTAAAGCTACGAGATCCAAACTAAAGCAGTGGTTAGAGAAAGTAAATCTTACCTCTATTCACATTATGTGAAGGCAGAAAGCAACTTTATGTAAATTCTTCATCTTTCAACAATCAGAGCTGTTTGAGTTGTTTTTGTTACACATGTGTCAGGTACTCTTTCTCTATTGCACACAATTGATATGATTCTCACACCCAAATCATGTTTCCACATAATAAAGCTAATAACAATACTCCCCGATAAAGGTGATAATTTTAAACAACAAAGTAATATTAGTGAATTTTTGTCCTTGATGGTAAATGACATATTTGGAGAATGAATGGGATAGGAAAGGAGGTTCATTTCTTAAGAGATACTGCTGAAGTTTTAGAAGAAATAATAAGTTCAGATTATCAGAAACAAAGCAAAAGAATAGAAAAAAGTATTCAAGATATATAAATGTATGATAAAATTAGGAGGACATCTAATATGCTAAAAGAGAAGAATAATATGCACAGGATAATGTCAATTCCTTTACATTTACTTAAGCATATTCTATCAGCTAATATGCACTCTATTTTGGACAACAACCTATCCACATCAAAGGATGTATATTCTGATGTTGTGGGTTGGAACACTCTGTAGACATAAGTCCATTTGTTCAGATTTGTTTCAGTTCCAATAGTTCTTGCTTGATTTTCTGCCTAGTTTATCTGTCTACGTGTGACAGTAGAATATTGAGGTCTTCCATTACAACTGTGCTTGTGTTTGACTTTTTATGTCTGTTAATGTTTTATATAGTTGAATGTGCCTGTATTTGGTGCATATGTACTTACCGTTGTTCTCTCTTCTGCTTAAAGTTTTCCCTTCATAACTATGTAGTGATCTTCTTTATGTCTTTTGATCAATCTTGGCATTTGGGCTGTTTCCAAGATTTTACTATTATAAACTGTGCTGCTATAAACACGGATGTGCATGTACAGGTATTGTATGATGTTCTCAGTTCTTTTGGTAAGATACCAAGAAGGAGAATAGCTGAGCCAAATGGAACCCATGCTTTTGGTTTTCTGAGGAATCTCCACACTGATTTCCACAGCAATTACACAAGTCTACACTCCCACCAACAGTGGAGAAGAGTTCTTTTTGCTCTCCAGTCCCTCTAGCATTTATTTGTTGATTTCTTGTTAATATCCATTATTTCTGGAGTGAAATGGAATCTCAGCTTTGTTTCACATCTCTCCAATTACCAATGACATTGAACATTTTTTCCTATATATTTGCCACTTCTTCATCTGAGAAGTATCTATTTATTTTGAAGTTTCATTTTTTGATTGGGTCTTTTAATTTGGGGGGTATGATTTTTTTGATAGCCGCATAGTTTGTAATAACAAAATCTTGTAAACAGCCCAAAGCCCATCAACTGTTGAACAGATAAAAACATGGTGGACTTCTACAATGGAGTATGACTCAGCTACAAAGAAGGATAAAATTAAGACATTTCTAGGTAAGTGGATGCACTTTGAGACCATACTTTTAAGTGAAATAAGTTAGACGGGCACACAAATGTGAATATCATATTCTTTCTCTTGTGTGAAAACCAAAAGTGTGAATAAGGACCAACAGGTATAATTGATACAATAAAATAGGAAGAAAATGTTCAAATTGCAAAGGGAAATAGGGAGTGGGAGTGGGATGGGGGGGAGGGAAAAGAAAAAAACTGAGAAAAGAAGGGAAAATGGAAACAAAGTTCTTCTTTAGATAAAGAAGAGCAGAAGGGCTGAGGGGAGGGGAGGGAAATGGGAAAAAGAAGAATCAGTACCTGTCATGTACAAGCACAAATTCCCCAGGATGACTATGATCATTGTATATATCTAAAACGTACCAAGAAACCTGATTTTAAAAAGAGGAAAGTGTAAATTAAGACTGACTCCTTAGTGTTTGTGTTGAGCAGATAAGCAGAAGGTTGACATTACTGAGTTCGGGATCACTTTGAAAATAACTGGACTTTGTTTCTTGGTTGATTTTATTTCCAAAAAAAGGACTAGAGTAACATTTCTGATCCATTATGCACATTCAAAATTTTCCATCTATTCGTCCAGGTAGAGGGTCTTTTCCCCTTGCCTTTGAATCCTGTTGTGTGATTGTGACTTCATTTACAAACAAAACACAGCCGACAGCATGCTGCCTGACATCTGAGGCTCAGCTCTAAAAGGTGTTCTCTCTCCCAGGAGGCTCAGCCTTGGAAGCCAGCCAGCAGGTCAGGTCCTAAGAAGTTAAGGCTCGGTGTGAATGATGTGTACACGCCCAAACCAATAATGTCAGCTAAGTTCTGAGCCGAAAGCCAGCATCAGCCACCCGAGCTGAGAATGAACAGGCTTTCGGAGGCCTCCAGATTCCAGGCTCTGGCGTGATCCTTACAGATAGCAAGCATAGCAGAGACAAACTATCACTGCCAACTCCTGCCCATAACACTGATCCAAGAGGAAAGTGAGTAAAAATCACCACGCTGTAGGTAACCAGGTTTTAAAGTTGCTTATTATTCAGCTACAATAACCGGAACAATTGGTTAGTGACTGTATTATTTGTGTGTGTGTGTGTGTGTGTGTGTGTGTGTGTGTGTGTGTAGTTGTGGAGGCCGGTAAGTCTAATATGAAGTTGGAAGCATATAAGGAGAGGAAAGAAGGAGGAAGTTGGAGTGCTTGTGACAGGTGCCATGCTACCCCTTTGATGAGGGGCTCCCGCCATGATGAAATTAGCCCACACGCCCCACGCTTCCTTCACTTCCTCTCACTCGTCTTAGGTATATTGCCCGGTGCAGATCGAGGATGGAGTTTCTTGCCCATAAATGCTGGGAGGATGCACTCAAACCAAAGCGGGAGGGATCATAAGCAACTCCAAGCCACATAACTAGTGATTGTTAACACCTTCAATTCTGGTTTGTTCTATGTGACTCCAGCTAAACTATTTGCTTATACAAGTGTTCACATGTCCACATCTAAAACATCCCCTATGCCCTATTACATATTTCACTGCATAAATTTCAAACACTTGGTGCTAATATGAAATGGTCACAACAAAAAAGAAAGTATTTTTAGAATATTTCATAGTCTTCAGCATAAGATGAATTTTCATTTTCTCTCTCTCAACTGGTTCATCATCTTGGAAGTTGAATTCCTGTAATGACTGGTTATTTTCTTTAATTTTGAAATATTTCTCCATTGTTATATAGCATACCCTCTTAATGCTTGAAGGACAAATTGTAACATAATTTATAAACTAAAAGTTTACTAGTGATATAAATTATTTATTTCAAAATGGAGATAAATGTTATACTCTAAATATGACAAATTTTCATTAATGTTGTGACACAAAAATGAAAAAAAATCATGCTGAAGTATATCACCTGTAATAAAAACAAAGAAACCTACATGAAAATCTACATTTTTGTGTCTTTATTAAAATTCATTTTCCAGCTGCAGTTTAAGTATGAAAACTTCAGATGTGCTGGTGTTTCTCTCTTTCCACTGATCCATTGGATTTTCCAAGAAATCAAAAAAATATAAATAATGAATTTTAATTTGCAGAGTTGCTTTTTATCTTTTCTTACTAAATCTCAACTTAATATTCTAATCTGTGGTGGATCTTAAGAAAATTTTTGTTCTGTCATGTATAAAAATAATGCTCACTGACATTTTGATGACAAATTCTGCTCTTCTGCTTCAAGCATTTTAAACATTTTGCCCTTTTTTCTATGGAAAGCACAAGTATTCAGTTATGAAATAAGCTTACTCAGAAAAGGATTCAATCTTAATCAGTTTGAAAACAATTTATATTTCTCAGCAATAGTTTTGAAAGGTTAAAACTTAACTTTTATGTAAGTTAAGGTATATATTTAGATTCTCACTCATCATTTTTTTGAATGTCAATTTCTTTCAAATATTGCTTTGATAATAATAATGCAAACTGTAGCAAATTATCTGA
Source organism: Dinomys branickii (assembly GCA_004027595.1). Taxonomy (NCBI): domain Eukaryota; kingdom Metazoa; phylum Chordata; class Mammalia; order Rodentia; family Dinomyidae; genus Dinomys; species Dinomys branickii. Next base: position 1,212 of record PVLD010006634.1, on the reverse strand, counting down.
TTTTATTTTTAAAGAAAGTGTTTTCTGTAATTATCCTTTTATTTCCATAGTTAAATATGATACTTTACTCATATTTATCATAAATGTCTTCACTTATATGGAAGAGAAAAAAAAAGAAGTGCCATAAATGTGATATTCTGGGAAAAATTGCCATGTTCTTCCTCTTTGTCTTACTCTATTTTAATCATTGGGTTAAAAAACAATGGATATTTGACAACCTACCCAAGAATGGCTCTTGTTATGGTGTGAAGCTGTGAGGATACAACAAAAATTAGCAAATACATCTATGAAATGTATTGATTTCTCCATATAATGTCAAATAATAACATTTTTTACTAAAAATAATGTAATTTTTGTGTCATAGACATAATAACTCATGATATAGATAAGTGGTAGAAATTAGTTTAGCTATTATGCATAAATATAAACTAAATTCAATCGATCCAATAAATCTGAGTTTTCTTCAAAAATGTGTTGAATATTTTACCAAGGTCTATTCATCATTTTTTAAGATTTTCTTGGTTTATTTTATATACACAGTACAGTGTATCCTAAGAGACACTTAAGTAAAATATTCTTATGTTTATGTTACTCTTTTCAGTAAATTTCTGCACCACATACTAACTGATTTCATCAGCCTTCTGTCAATGTGACAGACTAGCTCAGATAAGCAGTTTAAAGGAGGAGAGGTTGGTTTAGGCTCACAGTGTCAGATGTTTCAGTCCATGGTCACAAGGCTCCCTGGCCTCAGACAAGCGGAAACATCACGGCAGAGAAAGTTGCTCAATTCGTGACTGCAGCATAGAAAAGCAGAGACAGAGGGAAAGAGTTAGAGCAGGGACAAATATAATGCCAAAGGTCATGTCGCTAGTGTCCGTGCCCTGCAAGAAGCCCCACCTCCTAATATTCCATCACCTCACAATACACCAATGAGTTACTATCTCATCCATAGATTGACCCACTGAAGGAGTCAGAGCCTTCACAGTTCAAATCCTTTCGAAAAAGACCCACCTAACACAATTCTCAGACAAAGAAATACAAATGGCAAATAAATATATGAGAAAATGTTCCACATCCTTAGTCATTCGAGAAATGCAAATAAAAACAACATCGAGATTTCATCTCACCCCAGTAAGACTGGCCAGTATGAAAAAGTCATCCAATAACAGATGCTGGCGAGGCTGTGGAGAAATAGGGACTCTATTACACTGC